>JALXFT010001171.1:0-7500 GCA_023376895.1 Aspiorhynchus laticeps
TCCATATATGTAATAAGGTTTCACAAAATAAAACCAAAGCAAATAAAATGTAATGATATTGATAAAATCATTATTCTTCCACCAAACGATGTAGTTCCTCAGAAACAGCTGTGGTTGGAACAAAGTGGTTGCCGAGCAACACACAAAAGTAAACAAAGGTGTATGTTTGTAGAGTCATTAAGCCCTTTCACACAGTAATAGCAGTAAATTGCCATTAAAATTACCGGAACGACTTTACCAGTAAATTCAAAAATGTGCTGTTCACACAGGCAACAACGTTCCGTCTTTTTTCCGGAAAAGCACCATTCACACATAGGTTTCAAATTACCGGTAAATTCTGTGACATCATTAACCAGAAACAACCTCTTAACGACTGTGCCTCCCGGTGTTGTGTTTGTAAACGTGAAGGGGTATACGTGGTCAGTGTTTTTGTTGATGTTTTCATTTTTGTATCAAACTTTCACATTCACGCAGCGATTTTGGCCCAGAGACATCCATTACACGACTTCAAAGCAAACTACACAGCGCTGAGTCAGTGTTGCCAGATTGGATGGACGATTTCCAGCCCAAAAGCTCACAAAAACCCGCCCAAAACTTTAACTGTCAAAATAATGTGATATAATGTAAATCAAGGTTGATAAGAGCCATTTTTAACTCCTTATAATGAAATAATGATGACAAAATATAAATTATAATGCTAGATACATTTCCCATGGATCAAATGTAGTGATTGCTGCCGCGACGTCAACATCAGCACCAGTCTCTTTGCAGCGTGCGTGTGTGAACCCGCCCAATCTGGCAACACTGCACACGGCGTGGAGTAAATGCGCCGAATGTTATCATTGGCCCAGAGCCGCTGAATTTTTGAATTTCAACAGCTCTGGATTGGCCCAGAGTACACGTCTTACGTCTTACATCACCGCGTTCTGAACTTGTACGTCCTCATACCGGTAATCTTCATTCTGCGTTCACACACAGCATCATTCCGGCAATTTACTGGTAATGTTACAACTTCTCATTCCGGTAAATTGCCGGAACGAATTTACCGGTATTTTTGAAAAGGTCCTGTTCACACATGATCTCTTTACGGCAATTTACTGGTAATTTTCCGGAAAAGTCTGTATGTGTGAAAGGGCTTATTGACAACCATAGACATATAAATACCTAGACGCCTCACTGGCTGCTTTGAGCCGTTGCTGCGATACGTCCGCCAGAGCATGTGAGCGGAGCGGAGCGAGGAGCGAACGGGGAGCGGAGCGTGCGAAATATAGTCGGAGCGCGGAGCGGGTTTTTATCCAAAGGCCGGAGCGATCGCTCTGTCTCGCTCCGGTTCCGCTCCAATACCGCTCACACCACAAGTCTAGGGCATGCACAAATCCACCCAGAATTCACCTGTGCCTTCAACAATTAACAAAACTGTCAGCCAACACTTCAAAAATCGTTCGTTGTGAAGGAGAGATGGAGTTCGTGAAATATTTCCAAAAGCAAACCGACAGGTCATACAGGTGCACAATTCCTGTCAAAAAGATAGATGATAACGATGTTGAACATGATCAGGAATGTGGTGATACGATTTCAGTAAGTAAGGATTCGTATTTTAATCTAAAAAGACACATTATGCGGAAACATGACAGTGTGCTGCGCGAACATGGGGAGGCCAGAGCAAAACGTGAGCATTTTGAATATGGTTGAAATATGAAATATTGGATAATAATCAATTAAATATTTTTGTCATACGAATATTTTAATGTAGCCTACTTAACCCTGTCCGTGATTTTTTATTTCATAGAGAAAGAGATATAAATATATGTTCTATTTTGACTGATGTTGCTGTGAGTTCTTTATAGGATATAGGCTGCGTGGCGGACGCGTCGCGGAGCGGGTTTGCTGCGTGTTGATTTTCCTTTCCGCACCTATGTTAACAGATTAGAGCAGCCACACTGCCTGCGGAATACGCGCGTATCAGGTGCGCGGTCCAACCACACCGCAACCGCAGTCCCGCGACAGAATAGAAGTGAAGCGGATTTTTCCGCAGCAGTTATGCAACAAACCTGCTCCACGTCCGTCACGCAGACAGTGTCTCAGGCGTAAGGCTTCGGTTGAAAACGGCAGGTGTTAGGCATGCAGAGGAATTTTAAATTTGAGTGAGCGTGGAGTGATTTCACCGGAGCGGGATGAAATTGTAGGTGAGCGGGGAGCGGAATTGAGCCGAGCGGTCTGGTGTAACTTTGAGCGGTGGAGCGGCGGGAGTGAACATCCACGTGAGCGGGGAGCGGAAATTCTCACCGCTCAGCTCCGCTCACATGCTCTGGCGTCCGCCATGTTTGAGAGGGCAAGAATGCCTTAAAAACAAATGGAGGTAAACGGGGGAGCTGTGTTTTTTTCGGGATAAAAACACGATAACGTTTACATTTATCAACCGATTTCAGTGGTTTGTGATCTACATGGAGTTAAAAATAACTCTGCCTCCAGTTATTTAGTTAGGCTTGGAAAATTATTAATTTTCTTAAAGGTGCACTGTGTAATATTTAGGATGATCTATAGACAGAAATGCAATATAATATACATAACTACGTTTTCAGAGGAGTATAAAGACCTTACTTAATGAACTGTTATGTTTTTATTACCTTAGAATGAGCGATTTATAACTACATATACCGTGGGTCCCCTCACATGGAAGTCGCCATCATGTTTCTACAGTAGCCCTTAACGGACAAACTGCTCTACAGAGCGCGTATCGTCACTATGTTATTCTCGCGAAAAAACACTGACACAATGATGAACAAGTAACAGTAATATTCGCAATGACATCGTTTATTGAATAATTAAGTAAATATAATTCCTTAATTTACCTTTGTAAAGAAACCTCATTGCTCTCTGCGGTCTCAGACGACTCATCTTAGCCCTGTGTCGGCCACCGTAGCTTCTCTAAAGGGAGGGGTGAGCGGGGGACTGAGCCGTTGGTTGCAATTCGCAAACTCAACCGCTAGATGCCTCTAAAAACTACACACTGCTCCTTTAAAGGGGTGGTTGACTGTTTTTTTTCTAGGCTTGATTGTGTTTATGGGGTGCAGTCTAGCATGTGTTCATGCTTGGTTTTTTTAAAAACGCATTATTTTTCACATGATTTACCTTTATTCCACACCTCTCTGTCCCTTCTCTGACAAACGCCTCGATTTATTTCCTGGTTTTATGAAGCTCCTCCTTCAGAAATACGCGATGGGCTGAGATTGGTTAGCTGGCTCAGTGTGTTGTGATTGGCTAAACCGCCTCTACTGCACGTCTGAACGTCCCGCCCCTCTCCGGTTGAATTGTAAACAGTGGCGTTGTCTATAATGCTTATCAATTTGAGCCCGATTGAGACCCAGAGGATATTAGTGAAGAGGATCGTGCAGAACCTGTGCAAGCACGGCTCTTAATGGTATTTGTTTGTTGTTGTCTCATACTTTTAAATACGCTGCTATTTGTAAGTGCTACTGCTTCTGTTAGCTTTTAATATACGGTTTTATCCTGATTAAAGCTTTAATACAGCACAGCAACCGCACGCGTGTCCATTTATAATGCTTCTCATTGCTGTGTGAAAATAAGTGTATAATTGGAACAGTTTGTTGGAGCTTATTTGACGATCTGAATGAGAGAGAGAGAGAGAGAGAGAGAGAGAGAGAGAGAGAGAGAGGAGAGAGAGAGAGATGCAGAGCAGGGCGACACGAGTAACAGTATTAAGAACCGCTGCTTTAATGATTTTGAAACTTGAGAATTCATTAGAATCATTAGAAGACAGAATCACGATTCATATGAATAGATTTTTACGTACATCCCTAGTTTTCTCTTCCTCTTCTCTAAAGCAGCGCAGCATGGCCTCGCCCCCTTTGCTGCGTGTTCCCGGGGGCGGGGTTTATCTGGGTCCATGACGTATCAGACCCGGGAAGTAACTCGTTGTAGTCCCTTACCTGTCGTTTTTGTAGGCATTAAACTGCCAGAATTTTAAAAGACGATATCTCCGTTTGCATTGAACTTTCAGCGCCGCAACTCTGCAGATATTGTTTATGCTCAAACAGCAACATTACACACTAACTAATGTTAAAAAAGTGAAATCGCAATCAACCACCACTTTAAGAAATTGTGAAAGCTCACACTTACACTCGTGTTGATTTGGTAGATTTTTTCGGTTAACAATTCTAATATTAATGTAGTATAACTGTGACATATACATGTAATGTAATTTTAATGTACATTAAATGAAATTAAGTTGTTTCATTGCTTTCTCTGGTCTTCAGCCCCACCATTTTAGCTTGTATTGTGCCTCAGGTCAGAACACCGCTCATTCCTTTGAAATACTGCGAATACAAATCAAAATGTGACACACTGGTAGTCTGCTTTTTATTTTCATAGCACTCTATACAGATATAAACTCCACAACAAACAATAACAAATGTAACAGATAATCCTTTATGGATCCAGTCAAACTTACAGTTACAGGGTAAACTAATATGCACTGATACAGTGCACAGTAAAAATATAGTAAAAGTGATATGTAATATTAAAAAGTATATGTAGTACAAGTTGCAGTAAAGTGAATAATATAAAAAGCGAGTACAACAGCACAATAACATAAGTGATATAATAGATTTATAATAGCACAAATTATATGTGTACCATAATAAATAAATGAATAACAATAGATGAATAATAGAAGTAGAATATGTAATATCATGGGTGGAATAATAAAGAATAGACAATAATGAAGAATAAATTAATAGTAAGTTAAATAATCGTGAAAAGTGCAGTTTTATAATGGTATTTGTGTAATAATTATTAAACAAAGACACAACTAATGACAAGCCAAAAATGTTGGTCATGAATTCCAAATTGTGTTTAATTAATGAGCTCCTTGAGTATAATATATATATATATATATATATATATATATATATATATATATATATATATATAATATTAGTTGTGACGTCAAAACCTGACTAATAAAGACTAATTCTCCACTGCTTCCCTCAAGAATTTCCTATATTTTATAATGTTTTTTTTCAATTAATGAGTAAAATAATGTAAACAACTTGACGGTGCTGACATTTTGCTCTACAATGCAAATTACACACACCCATGCAGAAAACACAAATTTTGAAACAGTTGTTTATTTTTTAATATATGTTACTACATAGGAATGTTTGGGGCGTGAGTGTGTGCTCACAGTGAGTGTGTGCAGTTTACGTTGTACAACAAAATGTCAAAGTATAGTTATGTTTAACACAGACCAGAATATGACATGCTCCCCCCAAAAAAACTTTATATTAATCAAAATTAATAATCATTATTACAACATAAAGAGCAATAATCAACAATGATCTTGTCATGATATTACAGCTTCACTCACTAATGAGTTCCTGTGTTTCTCAGTTCTAGGCTATTTACATTATGCAGTTTTTGTGTAAATGCACAGTACATGATCAGCATTAAACAGCCTGTGTAAATCATTTTAAATGCAGTCTATAGTATTGTGATTGACTGAAGAAACTGGTTATATTTAAATATTTGACAAAAACGACAGAAACATTTAATAAGGTAATTATATTGTTATAAAAATTACCCTTACAAAGGTTAAAAATGCTCCTGTAAGTGTGTTCCGGGGAGAGAGAGTGGTTTGAATATGATCAGGGTCATTCTGGTCATTCATTCAGGGCTATTCTGTGTTTTAACTACACATACAACATTAGGCTGTGGTTTAGTGGAGGTTTAGTCTCTTAGAAATGGAGAGAACAGGCTTTCTTCAGCTTTCCTTAAGGCTTGCGTTGTCCTGTTTGCAGTTGGCTAAAAAAGAAAAAAATATAGGCTAATCAGTCCACAGTTTTATGATAAGCTATGACATCCTTATAATCTAGTGATGATAAACTTACTCTTTGTAAATGAGTAGTGAAATTAAAGAGAGATGCTTTAGCTCCATCCCTGATCCTGACAGTCTGACACTGTCTTGTCAAAGGGCTCACTGTACATATTGTGCTCATAACACAATTTACTTTATGATATTAACTACAATATAAGTTAAAACTTAATAAGAGTTAATTTAAACTTTGATTTCTTATAAAGTCTCAGCTTTCACAGCTAACTAGCGATATCGCTAACGTTAGCTATTAATAGTCTGACACTGGTGGCTAATTAAGCTGTCAACATAATGTTAAAAATGACCAAAAAACATCCAGAAACAACTGTTCAGTCTTACCTGTGAAAGATAATACCCCGAGATCTGTTTTTATTATTGTGCGACGGTTTGTAGATGCTCAAACTGCCGACGAGTCAGGTATGTTTTCGTCTGTCCCGATGTGAGAGTTATGGAGTGTTGCCCGCACCAATATGGCGGCGCCGTTGACGTGCGGTCGAGCGGCCAATGAGGCGTCTAGGTATTTATTATGTCTATGTTTACACTAGCTTCGAATTTGGCTCAACCAATCAGAATCAAGGACCGGAACTATCCGCTTTATAAATGAATATTTACAATGACAACTAGATAGTAAAGTTTGAAGACAAACTTCAAGTTGGCTTAAAAAAGCCTAGCCAGAAAGTTCGTAAAAAGTATTAAAATCTTGAAGTTTGAAGGTTTTCAGTTTGAAGTAGTTTGAAATACGTAAAATAGTTTTAAAGATTAAAATTTTAATGTTTTAAAAGCAATACAGTCTATCAGAAGAACAGACACAGAAAAACAGATCGCTGGGGTACCTGGGGTGGCTTCTAGGGTGGTTGCTAGGGTACTCAAGGTGGTTGCTGGGGTGTTTCTAGGTTACCTGGTGTAGTTGCTAGGGTGTTGCTATGCGGTTGCTAGGGTATTTGGGGTGGTTGCTATGGTACTCTGGGTGGTTGCTAAGGTGTTGCTATGCAGTTGCTAGGGTACTCAGGGTGGATGCTAGGGTGTTGCTATGCAGTTGCTAAGGAACCTGGGGTGGTTGATAAGGTGTTTCTAGGTAGTTGCTAAGGTACCCGGGGTGGTTGCTATGGTGTTGCTAGGGTACTTGAGGTGGTCGCTAGGGTGTTGTTATGGTACCTGGGGTGGTTGCTAAGTTATTGCTAGGCAGTTGCTAAGGTACCCGGGTGGTTGCTAGGGTGTTGCTAGGCGGTTGCTAAGGTATCCAGGGTGGTTGCTAAGGTGTTGCTAGGGTACTCGGGGTGGTTGCTATGCGGTTGCTAAGGTACCCGTGGTGGTTATTAGGGTGTTGTTAGGTGGTTGCTATGGTACCCCGGGTGGTTTCTAAGGTGTTACTAGCATGTTTTTAGCATGATTATCAAGTTCCAAGCATGTCTTTAGCAAGATTAGCACGTTACTAGCATGTTGTTAGCATGATTAGGAAGCTACTAGCATTATTCTAGCATGATTAGCAAGTTACTAGCATGATTCTAACATGATTAGCATGTTACTAGCATGTTGCTAGCATGATTCGCAAGTTACTAGCATGATGTTAGCATGATTAGCTTGTTACTAACATGTTGCTAGCATGA
>JALXFT010001171.1:15000-50560 GCA_023376895.1 Aspiorhynchus laticeps
TGCGTGTGGTGTTCTGTGTGTGTCTGTGTGTGTGTGTCTCTGTGTTCGTGTGTTGTGTGTGTGTGTGTGCTGTGTTTGTGTGTGTGTTGTGTGTGTGGTGTGTTGTGTTGTGTTGTGTGTGTGTGTGTGTGTGTGTGTGTGTGTGTTTTCTAGTGTGGATCACGGAGGAGAGATCAGGATCACTAGGCTCCTCAAATGTAAGTAAACAACACGTTTGTTGTTTGTAGTTTAGTTGTAAAGTGTGTTGTGATGTGTGTGTTGTGTTTGTGTGTGTCGACGCCTGTGTCTACATGGATCCAAACACAGCAAACACTCTCCTCGTTCTGTTGAGGAGAACAGAAAGGTGACGGGTGAAGAGCGAAGTGTATCCTGTTCGACAGTTTGATTGGTCGGTTCTGTGTTCAGAGAGTCTGACTGGACGCTGTTACTGGGAGACTGAGTGGAGCGGAAGAGATGTTTATATATCAGTGTGTTATAAAGGAATGAAGAGGAAAAGAAAGAGTGACAGTGTGTTTGGACGTAATGATCACTCCTGGAGTCTGATCTGCTCTGATCACAGATTCACTGCTCTTCACAATAATAAGGAAACTGATATATCAGCTGCTCGTGTCTCCTGTAAGAGAGTCGCAGTGTTTCTGGACGAGTCAGCGGCTCTCTGTCCTTCTACAGCGTCTCTGACACACACACACTCACATACTTACACACATTCACACACACATTCACTCAACCTCTACACGCTGGGTTTTACCTTAATAATACACACTCTTCAGTGTCTCTGTGTCACATTAAACATTAAACACACACACACTAGTACACACACACACTAGTACACACACATTCTCCACACACACACACACACACACACACACACACACACGAAAGTGTGTGTTTAATCTGAACTCAGAGAATCTCAGGAATCTTCAGGAAGTTGAATATCATCAGTTTCCTGTTTCAGAGACACTTTCTGTCACACACTAATCACACACAGATACTGACAAATACTAGTGTTTGTGTTAATAATATTCATATTCACACTGTTGTTATGTTTCTCAGGCCGTATTTCCAGGAGTTTCATGTAGTTTTAATGTTATAGAATTCAGACTAAAATTACATCTTCTTCTTCTGTCACTATAACAAATTCCTCGTATGTGTGAATATACCAATAAACCTCCTTCTGATTCTGATTCTTCTTCTTCTTTTTCAGGAAAATCAATGTAATATATTCTTGCTCAATAATATTTTTTGATTATTATTCAGAATTTTGATGATATTTTATAATAATATGCAATATTTATAAAGTTTTTAATGACCTATTTTTTCCATTAAAATTAATTAAACTCTAAATTAATTTTTGGGGTCACACTTGCTACTTGAAATAATATTTTTGTTTTAGGGAAATCAATGTAATATGTTTTTGCTCAATAATATTTTTGTATTATTATTCAGAATTTTGAGGAGATTTTATGATGTTATGCAATATTTATAAAGTTTTTAATAAGCAATTTTTTCATTAAAATTAATTAAACTGAGTTTCTTCATTTTTGGGGTCACACTTGCTACTTGAAATGATTTTCTTTTTTTCAGGAAAATCAATGTAATATGTTTTTGTTCAATAATATTTTTTTTATTATTATTTAGAATTTTGATGATATTTTATAATAATATACAATATTTATAAAGTTTTTAATGAGCTATTTTTCCATTAAAATTAATTAAACTGAGTTTCTTCATTTTTGGGGTCACACTTGCTACTTGAAATTATTTTTCTTTTTTCAGGAAAATCAATGTAATATGTTTTTGCTCAATAATATTTTTTGATTATTATTCAGAATTTTGATGATATTTTATAATAATATACAATATTTATAAAGTTTTAATGAGCTATTTTTCCATTAAAATTAATTAAACTGAGTTTCTTCATTTTTGGGGTCACACTTGCTACTTGAAATGATTTTCTTTTTTCCAGGAAAATCAATGTAATATATTCTTCCTCAATAATATTTTTTGATTATTATTCAGAATTTTGATGATATTTTATAGTAATATGCAATATTTATAAAGTTTTTAATGAGCTATTTTTCCATTAAAATTAATTAAACTAAATAAATTTTTGGGGTCACACTTGCTACTTGAAATTATTATTTTTATTTTCAGGAAAATCAATGTAATATATTTTTGTTCAATAATATTTTTTGATTATTATTTAGAATTTTGATGATATTTTATAATAATATACAATATTTATAAAGTTTTAATAAGCTATTTTTTCCATTAAAATTAATTAAACTGAGTTTCTTCATTTTTGGGGTCACACTTGCTACTTGAAATGATTTTCTTTTTTTCAGGAAAATCAATGTAATATATTTTTGTTCAATAATATTTTTTGATTATTATTTAGAATTTTGATGATATTTTGTAATAATATACAATATTTATAAAGTTTTTTATGACCTATTTTTTCCATTAAAATTAATTAAACTCTAAATTAATTTTTGGGGTCACACTTGGTGCTTGAAATTATTTTTTCTTTTTTTCAGGAAAATCAATGTAATATATTCTTCCTCAATAATATTTTTTGATTATTATTCAGAATTTTGATGATATTTTATAGTAATATGCAATATTTATAAAGTTTTTTATGACCTATTTTTTCCATTAAAATTAATTAAACTCTAAATTAATTTTTGGGGTCACACTTGCTACTTGAAATGATTTTCTTTTTTTCAGGAAAATCAATGTAATATATTCTTCCTCAATAATATTTTTTGATTATTATTCAGAATTTTGATGATATTTTATAGTAATATGCAATATTTATAAAGTTTTTTATGACCTATTTTTTCCATTAAAATTAATTAAACTCTAAATTAATTTTTTGGGGTCACACTTGCTACTTGAAATGATTTTCTTTTTTTCAGGAAAATCAATGTAATATATTCTTCCTCAATAATATTTTTTGATTATTATTCAGAATTTTGATGATATTTTATAGTAATATGCAATATTTATAAAGTTTTTTATGACCTATTTTTTCCATTAAAATTAATTAAACTCTAAATTAATTTTTGGGGTCACACTTGCTACTTGAAATTATTATTATTTTTTTCAGGAAAATCAATGTAATATATTTTTGTTCAATAATATTTTTTGATTATTATTCAGAATTTTGATGATATTTTATAATAATATACAATATTTATAAAGTTTTTAATGAGCTATTTTTCCAATAAAATTAATTAAACTGAGTTTCTTCATTTTTGGGGTCACACTTGCTACTTGAAATGATTTTCTTTTTTTCAGGAAGATCAATGTAATATATTTTTGTTCAATAATATTTTTTGATTATTATTTAGAATTTTGATGATATTTTATAATAATATGCAATATTTATAAAGTTTTTAATGAGCTATTTTTCCATTAAAATTAATTAAACTGAGTTTCTTCATTTTTGGGGTCACACTTGCTACTTGAAATTATTTTTCTTTTTTTCAGGAAAATCAATGTAATATATTTTTGCTCAATAATATTTTTTGATTATTATTTAGAATTTTGATGATATTTTATAATACTATACAATATTTCTAAAGTTTTTAATGAGCTATTTTTCCATTAAAATTAATTAAACTGAGTTTCTTCATTTTTGGGGTCACACTTGCTACTTGAAATGATTTTCTTTTTTTCAGGAAAATCAATGTAATATATTTTTGTTCAATAATATTTTTTGATTATTATTCAGAATTTTGATGATATTTTATAATACTATACAATATTTATAAAGTTTTTAATGAGATATTTTTTCCATTAAAATTAATTAAACTCTAAATTAATTTTTGGGGTCACACTTGCTACTTGAAATGATTTTCTTTTTTTCAGGAAAATCAATGTAATATATTCTTGCTCAATAATATTTTTTTTATTATTATTTAGAATTTTGATGATATTTTATAGTAATATGCAATATTTATAAAGTTTTTTATGACCTATTTTTTCCATTAAAATTAATTAAACTCTAAATAATTTTTTTGGGTCACACTTGCTACTTGAAATATTTTTTTTTTTCAGGAAAATCAATGTAATATATTCTTGCTCAATAATATTTTTTGATTATTATTCAGAATTTTGATGATATTTTATAATAATGTGCAATATTTATAAAGTTTTAATAAGCTATTTTTCCATTAAAATTAATTAAACTGAGTTTCTTCATTTTTGGGGTCACACTTGCTACTTGAAATGATTTTCTTTTTTTCAGGAAAATCAATGTAATATATTTTTGTTCAATAATATTTTTTGATTATTATTTAGAATTTTGATGATATTTTATAATAATATACAATATTTATAAAGTTTTAATAAGCTATTTTTCCATTAAAATTAATTAAACTGAGTTTCTTCATTTTTGGGGTCACACTTGCTACTTGAAATGATTTTCTTTTTTTCAGGAAAATCAATGTAATATATTCTTGCTCAATAATATTTTTTGATTATTATTCAGAATTTTGATGATATTTTATAATAATATGCAATATTTATAAAAATATTTATGACCTATTTTTTCCATTAAAATTAATTAAACTAAATTATTTTTTGGGGTCACACTTGCTACTTGAAATGATTTTATTTTTTTTCAGGAAAATCAATGTAATATATTTTTGTTCAATAATATTTTTTGATTATTATTTTGAATTTTGATGATATTTTATAATACTATACAATATTTCTAAAGTTTTTAATGAGATATTTTTTCCATTAAAATTAATTAAACTGAGTTTCTTCATTTTTGGGGTCACACTTGCTACTTGAAATGATTTTCTTTTTTTCAGGAAAATCAATGTAATATATTTTTGTTCAATAATATTTTTTGATTATTATTCAGAATTTTGATGATATTTTATAATACTATACAATATTTATAAAGTTTTTAATGAGATATTTTTTCCATTAAAATTAATTAAACTCTAAATTAATTTTTGGGGTCACACTTGCTACTTGAAATGATTTTCTTTTTTTCAGGAAAATCAATGTAATATATTCTTGCTCAATAATATTTTTTTTATTATTATTTAGAATTTTGATGATATTTTATAGTAATATGCAATATTTATAAAGTTTTTTATGACCTATTTTTTCCATTAAAATTAATTAAACTCTAAATAATTTTTTGGGGTCACACTTGCTACTTGAAATATTTTTTTTTTTCAGGAAAATCAATGTAATATATTCTTGCTCAATAATATTTTTTGATTATTATTCAGAATTTTGATGATATTTTATAATAATGTGCAATATTTATAAAGTTTTAATAAGCTATTTTTCCATTAAAATTAATTAAACTGAGTTTCTTCATTTTTGGGGTCACACTTGCTACTTGAAATGATTTTCTTTTTTTCAGGAAAATCAATGTAATATATTTTTGTTCAATAATATTTTTTGATTATTATTTAGAATTTTGATGATATTTTATAATAATATACAATATTTATAAAGTTTTAATAAGCTATTTTTCCATTAAAATTAATTAAACTGAGTTTCTTCATTTTTGGGGTCACACTTGCTACTTGAAATGATTTTCTTTTTTTCAGGAAAATCAATGTAATATATTCTTGCTCAATAATATTTTTTGATTATTATTCAGAATTTTGATGATATTTTATAATAATATGCAATATTTATAAAAATATTTATGACCTATTTTTTCCATTAAAATTAATTAAACTAAATTATTTTTTGGGGTCACACTTGCTACTTGAAATGATTTTATTTTTTTTCAGGAAAATCAATGTAATATATTTTTGTTCAATAATATTTTTTGATTATTATTTTGAATTTTGATGATATTTTATAATAATATGCAATATTTATAAAGTTTTTAATGAGATATTTTTTCCATTAAAATTAATTAAACTGAGTTTCTTCATTTTTGGGGTCACACTTGCTACTTGGAATTATTATTATTATTATTATTATTATTAGGAAAATCAATGTAATATATTCTTGCTCAATAATATTTTTTTATTATTATTTAGAATTTTGATGATATTTTATAATATTTTTTTATGACCTATTTTTTCCATTAAAATTAATTAAACTCTAAATTAATTTTTGGGGTCACACTTGCTACTTGAAATGTAAGGTTTTTTTTTTTATTCGTTTGTTTTTAACAACATTTACAAATGTATTTGTAACAATATACAGAAATCTTGCATAATAATGTACAGAAAGATCATGAGATAAACTGAAAAAGATTAGCACTCATACAGGTGACCCTCTGTTTCACTGCGTCACATGATCATGATCATTTCACAGAAGTCTCTTGTTTTCCGTGTGGATGAAGGTGCTATCTTGAGATGGTTGACTCTGTCTGTGATTGGTTGGAGGAGGTGGTGAGCAGAGAGAACCCGCTGTGACTCGACTCCAGGCTGCTCATAGAGCCCCTGATACAAACACAACCACAAACACCTTCAGAGAAATCATTTGGATGTCCAGATGTTTTTTTTAATATAGTAACAACATTCAGATGGTGTGCTTTTTAAGTTTACCATGTTTCATTCATATTTTTAATGCTAAGCACTTCAGTACTAATCATACAGACCTGAAGTCAGTGGAGTGCAGCACTTCTGTGAAATACATGACTTTGCATTTGTGTGAGGAGACCTGCAGAGAGGCCAGAACATCATCTACACGCGGCCGACTGGATGAAGTGCATGATGGGCTGCTGTAAAGACGCCACTGCAGGACGTAGAATCCAGGCCAGCGCGTCACATGAGATCCCTGATGGGACAGATGTGGATCAGAGCAGAAAGAAGTTTGTCTCATCTTCTGATCAGCGTGTTTTGTAGTAAAATATGAGCCATGTTCATGTTTCTGACAGGTTTCATGAGATTCCCTCACCTGTACGCTCTCTCCCTCTCGGCAGGTCAGGGCCGTCTCCACCATGCTGTAGTCTTGTCCGAGCATCCAGGATCTGTCGATGAGCTGGACGTTGTTTCCGGTGGGACAGCCGAGGTTGTGTGTGCTCAGAACATCTCTTTTAACTGGCTGAGGAGCTCTTCTGGAGTGATAGATATTGAAGATCACGTCGCCTTTACACACATCAAAGTCCCACGTAATGACGGACGATACTTCTGTAATCTCTATCAGCACCTGAAAGTGAATAAAGTGATTTATCTTTATTTCATAATTCATAACACACAGCGCTGAGCTCCATTCAGAATTTAATTTCAAACAGGATGCAAAGCTGTATTTAAAATTAGAAGTTACATGAGGAACACTAGATGATATTATTATTCAGTATTTGAAGTGGCACAGATATTTGTTTAAATGGGCATCATACACTAACTAAACGACTAAGCAGAACTAGACTAACAGTATTTGACTTTCACACTGCATGTCTTCTTATAACCAACAGATGGCGCCAATCATCAACATACAGTGTGTGTAATGAACTTCTCACAGCTGAAGTAAACAGCAGCAGCTGTGTGTTGTTGAGGATTGTCTGTGGATGAGCTGTACCTCATGTGGAGATCCCTTCAGCACACTCGCGCTCTTGTAGATGCTTTCATTCCACAGTTTAACCTCCTCATTTTCCAGCTCCTCAGCCGTACGGTACAGAGACTTGGGAACCAGACCAGCCTCAGGAACATCACACTGAATTAAACAAGAGAGACACAGTTAGATTAGAGTGACATTAGATTGTTTTCATGTCTGTCTGAATAAATTTAAAATATATAATTTGATTAATAAGTACACTTTTTAAAAGTATACAGAAGTTGTTTTTTTCACAAGGGTTTAAAAGACTGAAATGCATTAGAGGCGTGTCTGTTTGACACAAACTACTCTGTGGTTTCCATGACAAATATGCACACATAAAACAATATTTAAATATAATTATGCAAACAATTGTTTGAGAATGACTTGTTGGTCTAAGAAAGGCACGTGATATGTCCTATCACTTTTAAACAAATGATGCACAAATCTGCCTGACGGTCCAGCTTGGTGACTCCACTGGTATCAGAAACTGTCTCAACCAATCAGAGTTTAAACCTGTCAGATCTCACCAACAACAGACTCACCAGAGCATCTCCTCCTAAGAAGTCAGGGATGAAGTCTCTGTTGATGTAGTCCACCAGACCTCCAGGCCCCTGGTAGTCATTCCCAGCATAGATGAGGAACTTCTTCCGTGTGTTTTCATCGATGAATGGACTCACCTGACCACAGAACAGGGTACAACAGAAATCAGCGGGTCATTTTTCATCAGCACTGCTAACAAAGGCCCAGGCAAGCATGACATTTACAGAAGCCTGGCAATTAAGAAAGGCACCATGCTAACATGACATTTAACTCTGATGGGTCAATGTGTAGAGAGAATAATTTACAACCATTAAATGAAGACTGAGTGTGTGCTTATCTCAGTCTTTCAAAATATCCTGATTTGTTAACATTCTGTTTATGTGCTAAGTGTGTCACAATGTGAAATCCTATGTTTGTGTGTGTGTTTACCAAAGTCCAGAGCACAGGAAACACTCTGGGTGCTCTCAGTATGAGGAGACAGCCCAGTGTTTCAGGGTAGTTGGCTCCTACAAGCTCTATTGTCCTCAGCAAGGCTTTGATTCCTGGTCTCCACAGATGCCTCATATTTAACCCCTCAAGATCCACCAGACATGTCCAACAACTACAGAACACAAACACAGAAGCAGTTATTACTTATCAGGGTAGAGACATCACATACAACACATAATATGTGTGACCACCAAGAAGTGATTCTTAAGGCCAATTCACACCGCACAAACAAACTCCAACAAACTAGTTGGCTCAAGTTGGCTGTTGGATTTAGAATCTTTTGAAAAATAACTGTCATGTTCACACTGCACCAACAGACACCGACCAACTCTATATCTACAAGCATGTTCAGTCGGGTGAAAACAAACTCCAACCAACGCCAACAGAGGTAACACACTGATCCAACAAACTCCAACAGACTAGTTTGTTGGCGTTTGTCTGTGCGGTGTGAATTGGCCTTTATTCACATCAGTTCCATTTAGAAGTTTGATAAGTGGACTTGGAATTGGAACCAAAGTAATAAAATAATTTTTGATCCCATTCTTTATACCAATGGTACATACATGACAGGTTTGGACATGTAATTGATATAAGTACCTGATTGGTTTTCCAAATATTTTGGTGTTCTCTTCACAGTGTCTGAGACCTTCCTCATTGATGGACAGCACCTGAAGGTTGAACCAAAGGTAAAGGGGGGTCAGTGAATATAATAATTTTATTGAATTTAGCCAGATGTTAACTGGCTTCATTGGTGTAGTCACTGCCTTTATTTCTATAGTGCTTTATACAATAAAGATTGTTTCAAAGTAGCGTTACAGTGATAAACAAGAAAATAGCAATTCAACGTCACAAATAGAGAACAATTCAGTCACACTTTATTTTAAGGTCCAATTCTCACTATTAACAAACCATTAACTACTTTTGCCTCAATAAACTCATAATTTGCTGTTTATTAATAGTTAATAAGGTAGTTGTTAAGTTTAGGTATTGGGTAGGATTATGGATATAGAATATGGTCATGCAGAATATGTGCTTTATTAGTACTAATAAACAGACAATATGATAATAACAGGCACGCTAATAAGCAACTAGTTAATAGTGAGAACTGGTCCCTATACTAAAGTGTTACCGTCAATTCTGCTGTAAAGCAGCTCTAAAAATACAATAGTAAACAGTCTATTTGTGTAGTATGGTTTCTCCCAAGGTTTGTTTCTCCCGCTATCACCAAATTTAAATTTGTCATTGCTTGCAACAATCACCCAGGCTTGCTCACTGTGGGATTAAAGCATTATGTATTGACTTTCAGTCACAGAGAGTAACAATATAGTACTTCTGTCTAAAATTGGAGATGTTACTAACTGAAATCAAAGCCATACCTACATTGCTCAACATTGTCAGTTAAATGACTAATAAAATTGGAAAAATGTTAAACTCATATAACACAACTATGACAACAGCCTATTTTTCACCTAAGACAACGACTGAATCTTCACTGGTGCTTTTTGAGAATTGACTGTGCTGGCTTAGAAACTTTAGAAACAAAACTAACCTATATTTAAGTCTAATTGCCTTCAGGTGCTCAGGTATGTGCCCGAGCTTCAGACTTTTCAACTAATCATATCATCATTAATACTTTTAAGATTTTTTTTACTCTTGCTTAGAGCAAAACAGACCAACATTTACATCTCTTAATTGCCTTTGAATGTTCAGATGTGTGCCTTAGAACCTGTGGCACTGATAATAGTGTGTGTAAGACAACACTATAATATAATAATATAGCTGGATCTAGATTCGGAGGATTACTTGTATGGTTGTTATATATTGTCGTATAACCCTGAACTAAAACTTGCTCTATGGTAAAGCACTAAGGCGTTACAAACATAACAGTATGACTTTCTGTAAAGCTGCTTTGAAACTATGTGTATTGTGAAGAGTGATCTGAATTAGTCGAACTCTTACATGTCTCAGAAGGCTCTCTTCTCCCAGCACCCGCACTAAACCTTTGGTGTCCATTTGTCCAAGTCGAAGGATATAAAGAGGACGTCCATCTACAAAATACATACAAAAGCAAGCACATAACAAGCACGGTTTCAAACTCTTCAAAGCACAGGACTAACACAGATCCTGGATTAAGAGGCTCTCCATTAGTTCTATGTCACATACACAGCCATGTTTAAAGTCAATTTAAACATATAGTAAAGACAGACCTTTATCATGGTGGTGCCAGCCTCCTGTGTAGTAGTCCTGCAGGAGCTGTGGACACTGCCATGTGTCCAACAGGAAGTCTATTTGATGCTGCTTCCTCCATGTGAGCGTCTGGCATAAAGCCTCTTTGGCCTTTTCCAGATTAAAGTCCCGTGAACGCAGGAAACGCAGCACATGCTGGTCTTTAGGGATCTAAATATAATTAAGAAATAATTCCATTAAAACCCCCTATCGGTTTGGTAACTCGTGTTTTTGAAAGAAGTCAAATGTAATCTTTTCTACTACTCCAGTCTTCAGTGTCACATGATCCTTCAGAAATCAGTCTAATATGCTGATTAGCAGCTCAAGAAACACTTATTATTATTATAAATGTTGAAAACAGTTGTGCTCCTTAAGTTTTAAAACAGTATAAAATAGAAATCTTTTGTAACTTTTGATCAATTTAATGCATCATTGCTGAATAAAAAATATTAATTTCTTTACGTTTTATTTTAGATATTGCACTTACCTTCCCTTTGTGTGTTTCCTGCAGCCACTGTCGTAGGCGAATGAGACAGCTCTCTTGGAAAGGGGTCAGCTTTCCCAGATAACGGGAGATGTAGTCTGCATCTAACTTATCTGTGAACAACACACAACCAACACAGTTGAGGAACGTGTCAGAGATCATTGGCTCTGTTACAAAACATAGAGCCTCTTTTTATGCTTGGTGTATAATGGAATTAGCTTAGCAACATGCTAACACAAATCTATTTTGAAATCAATAGTGATTTGATTACCCTGTGCGGTTTGTGTGAGGATTACTGTGTAGAGCTGCAAATAAGTCACAATAACCTTGTTTCTTTCAGAGTGCAGTTAGGACACTGCCTTTGAAAGTAGCCTACTTTGAAAGGCAGTAGACAGCAAGGCAGCTCACTAGAATTTGTTGATGCACAATATCTTTTCATTCCTCCTCCACATTATTATATTTATGAGCACATGCTAGTGAGCACTATAATTCATCTCACCATCCGGAGAGCCTGGCAGGACGTCTGTGGAGCCGGGGTGAGCTCTGCTGCTGCATGCTGGGATAGCTCTGGCGTGAGACGGGGTGGGGGCAGGAGGAGGTGCCCAGCGGGGCACGTGGGTAATGCCCTCCTCCTCCAGCTGTTTGAGGTGAAATTCAATAATCTCTTTTCCCTATGGAGAGAGAGAGAGACAAATAGAGAGTGATACACAAATGGAACAAGCAAACATTGGCTTTAAGTACACAAACGCATGAAAACACATTCTTACACGCAAGCCAGCTACAACTAGTGCACTACAGCAAAACAGATCCTGATAATAAACATAAAGGAAGCAGGAAGCAGGAAGGGGAGCCTTGAAAATAAAGCAGTTAGAAACTTGGCCGGCCAGTCGCTGACTGTCTGGATCTAGATAAAGTAAACATTTATTCAGTGAAATAATAAAAAAGAATGTTCCAAATGTTTAAGTGTTAATGTTTACTTGTTCTTGACTAAACTGTTCAAGTTGTCCAGATCTTTTTGTACAAAGAGGATAGGGTGACGGAAAAGATTTTGCCATTATTTTGCATTGCTTTTGCAATTATTGCTTATTTACTTGACAAAACCGTTGAAGTTCTCCAGATAACATTATTTTTGTTTTGTATGGAGACCCTGAAAGGTCAAGGTATGTGGGGTCAATGAGATGGGGTAAAAAAAAAATTATTATTATGCTATTATTATTATTTTTTTCTATGCTTTTGCATTCGCTTGCAAAAGTTTTGCATTCCTCAGAGAAACTTTCGCAATCTCTTGCAAAACTTTTTGCAAGCAAGATGTAAAGAACTTCCTTCCACATACAGTTTCTCAAACAATGCAATATTTTTTAGAACACAACATTTTTGTGAGACAACACAAAACATAGCAGACCAGGAGAAAGTTGAGGTGTGGACATGAAGATAAGAGTTTTTGGGAACAGAGACGTGACACAGAAAAGTTTTGCAAGTGAATGCAAAGTTTCCCAGGCGAATGCAATAGTTTTGCAAGTGAACTCAATTTTCTGCGTTTTTTTAAGTTTTCATGAATATCTGTCATGTTTTTTCATCACCTTGGTCCAGGGTTTCCATATTTTTATTGCTCAAAGAAAATGAAGCATATTTTTGGAACCATTCCTTTTTGTGTTTGTGTGTCATGTCTTTACTATTGTGACAATTGTGAAACATTTTTTACTAACAAAATGTATCTTTATTTGAAAAAAAATAAAATAAATGCACACACACCTTTTTGATACTGGTGGCGTATTGCTTCATTGCAATCTTCTCTGCTGTGCTCTCAAACCCGAAAAAGGATTTGATGTCCATGCTGGCAGACTGTTCAAAACAGGTCCAGTCTTCATTCTCCGGGTGAACCTGAAGAGGGAATGCATAAACATCAGGATCCTTCGTAAACCGGCTAACACATAAACGTGTTCATAAGTGAGAGAGAAATGGTGTGGCTTCAGACCGTGTAGCAGCAGTGCTCATAGACATTGACTCTGCTGGAGAAGGACTCATTATAGGCCTCTATGTGCAGAGTTCTCTCTCTTCGGTTCAAAGAGTTCTTCTGGATGAAATACATGTACTCCACTCCTGCCATCTGAACACAGAGTCATGTGTCATAATCACCACAAAGTACCTAATATTGTTAAGTTTTAATGGCTTATTGTGATAGTTCATGCAAAAATGATAATTCTGTCATAATTTACTCCATCTCATGTTGTCCCAAACCCATAAGTCTTTTGTTTCTTCTTCAGAACAAAAATGAAGATTATCTCATCATTTTTGTCCATCCATTTAAAGTCTAAATAATCAACGTTTTCAAGTTCAGTAAATGATGGAATTTGGCATTGATATGGCATTTTGGGCTTGTAAAAGATGTAATACCCTCTTTAGAAGCCGAGGAGCCTCAACATCCACGGTACATCTGCGCTCAGTCACTTGGGTCGCCCCATCTTCACTATGACACTCACTGATAATGACACTGTTCACAAACATGGGTATCAGCGGACAGTTTGGGAATCTTATCTCATAGGCCTATGGAAGAAAAAAGATGAGACACATGTAAGTGTGAGAAAGGAAAAAGGGTGAAAGAAATGATAAAAATGATAACTGATTATAACACAGAAACGTAACTGTACACATGAAGACAATTTTTGCACACAGTGCAGTGTTCTTAAAAATATGTTTTTTCCATTTCACCTTGTGTAAATTACCCTCATATAGCTTATGTGTGTTCTTGAAAACAGAACACAGGTCTTGTGATATGTTATTGTTTTAGTTGCCTTAGCAGCTCATATGACCGGATTACCAAGAACAATGTATCACATGAAGTCCTAAGTCAACTATACAAATTAACCACAGGCACGCCTGTCAATATTTACTCCTTAATCTCTCACTTTTTAAGGTTCTCACTGTGAGAAGTCATAGGACATATACTAAAACAGATAAAAATGATCTGTATTGAAAGGTTTGCATATTATTGATAAATGGGAAGGATTCATACCTCCAGAACAATTCTATTGTGCTCTGTTTAGTTTAGTGTCACATTACACACTTTAAATTGCATCTGCGTCAGTGCATAAGCCATCAGTGCAAATATGCTGAGCTGTGAACGAGCTCTTTCCAGTATATTTGTTTTAGTATGTTTTCTCTGCTATTCCAGAGAGAGAGAGAGAGTCACGTAGATTAAATAGAAACAAGATCCTGCTAAAAATCAAACAACATTATATACACATGTGCAAAATGTAAATGATCTATAGAATGTCTTCAGAATAGTAAATGGAGTGCCTTAATGGACTGAAATGGAATATATTATGAAACAGAATACATTATAGAATAGTAGTATGCTACATTTTTGTCACGTGATATGACAAAAAATTTCATCTGTAATGCATTTTGGCACAAAGAGTTGTCACGCTGCAATGAAAGATCATGTTGAGCATAATGCACAGCTGGATACAATATTCCATGCAGTGTTGTTTACTGCACATTCTGATCAGTGTAGTAGGTCATATACAGAAACCCTGCAAACTGTGTACGGTACACAAACAAGTGCTTTACGCTAAAAGTATGGTAGCCTCTTTAACATGCCGGCAATATCTCAACCTTTGTGTTAAATCAATAAAGAGATGATGTCCATAGACGTCATCCATTAAAGCGGTTGATCAAACAATGAAATGTTTTCTCTGGACTGCACACAATAACAGAGTTTATGTAAGAGATGAAGCATTATATATTATTTTCTGCTTTCAGGAACAGAAAAGGCTACATTGAACTAAAAAGCCCTTTAATATTCATATTTAAGTACTTGCATTTTCAATAGAATTATAATGCAACTGAACTGAATTATAATTAAATAACAATTCTGCACAATTTACAAAATTATGGTAATTTGAATTTAAGAATTAATTAGAATTAGAATAAAAATATATTCCTCTTCATGTGATCATAAAAATCAACTTTGGTAACTCTTTATTTCGAGTCCACTTTAAAGATTCTACTAATAGTAAGTAACTTTTTAACTACATGTCAACTAGCAGTCATTAGAGTATTAGTAGACTGTTTGCTTAATATCTTCTAACACTTTATTTTGATGACCAATTCCATTCAAATTCAAAATAAACCGAATGCCAATACTTAAATTGTGAATTTTACTCAAACCCAAAATCTAAAACAATTCCTGAAGTTTTCCCCTATACTAACATGATTACTTGTTGAAGTGGGTTTTATATTGTGTGCAACAAGCCTTTTATAAAATCCAAACCTCATTCACAGCTGTTTCATAAGCACAATAATACTGTAAGCCTTATTTGTGGCATAAACCCCAGAGGAGGTTTGATTGACAGCAGAGGCTGAGTGCACACACTGAATGATTCTTGTGAAGCGTGAGCGGTGGCCCATGCTGACTAAACTATGATGTTAAACTGTGCACTCAGCAAATCTGAAAAAAAAATACACAATAATAATGTTGATAAGTGATCAGTACTTTCGCCAGGGGAAATTATGTCATTGTGGGGGTGAACTCAATGCATGTGAACTGTAACCTAATTACCCAGCTGATCAATCATGCCTTGAGATTTCACGATGCTCATGCCTGCCAAAATTAATACTGCAACAGATTCACTCCAGACACAAAGAACAATGACATTCAGACCATGATTATTATATGACCCTGATAGCTATTTTTAGCACTCTACATACAGTATAATAAAACAATCTATTATATCAATTGTCTTATCAAAAAAAAAAATTAAATACACTAAATTGCAACTTCATTACAGATATGCAATTACTAATGTATTTAAACACGACATACTTTTTGTTTTTATAAATCACATTAAAGTATATTTTAGTTTATTATATAAGATTGTCAGCACATTTGGCAGAATGAAATTGCATATAAAAATGTACTTAAGTCATACTTACTGTAAGTGCATCATAAAGCACACTTATTTAACTAATTGCCTTTTCATTTAATGCAATAACAGTCAGTAAATTGTCTGAAAACATTACATTAAATTCACACTTAAGTTTATTCTTGTAAAGTATACCCTATTATATATGTAATACATACTCTTTTGTATGCTAATGTATTTTCACATGGGTGCTCAGGTGATGGTAAGTGTTAATGATTGTGTAAAGGGTGTGATAACATTAACAGATCGCAAGAGTTGTGAGAGGATTTAAGTGTGTATTGGAGTGCTGATGTCAAGTGCTCTTATCAGCTTTATCAGATCAGCTGGTGATGTGGAGATGAGCAGCTGAGATACTCCAAAGATATACTGTTAGTTTTGCATATGAGGCACCACAGAAATAAAGTGAAACGTTTTATTCTTATCACTATTAAAATTACCACATCTGTGAAATAAAACTGACATTTTCATTTGGCATACACTGCACAATAATTAACTTCACTGTGAAAAAAATAATTCAAAACCATATGTTACGGTGATTTTACCATATAGGTAAATATTAATAATACATCCAAAAATCGAAAATGTTAATAATTGTTCTCCTAAGCATTATAGTTAATTATCTTAACAATATGTAATTTACAGTTGCAATTTGGCACATTAATTCAGTCACATGTGTGTGTTAATCTGCATTTTACAACAGCTTCTAAAGCAGAAATGTAATCATAATTTATAAGCATCAAAATCTTATCAGTTTTAAATCAGATATAAAAGTTATTAAGATAAAATATAACAGTGAATGTAACTGGTTTTCAGGATCCATATTTTACACCAAATGTATCTCACCTTTAATGTACTTGGATTATGTAATTTTCTTGTAAAGCAGCCTAGAGCTTTGGAAGTGAGCTATATAATTTAAATGTATTAGTTTTGGACACACTAGACACTAGTTAATAAAGGCTTTTTTATTTTTTTATTTATTTAACCATGAACTGCATAGGCCCCACAATATGCAAAAAAAAACAAACAAACAAACAAACAAAAAATTGCATACAAAAAAGAGATAATGAATGAAAAAATAAATGAATAAATAATAGCAGCTTGGCTTCTAAATGTTTCATGAATTTCGATGGTTCCATGCTCTTGGCAGACAATAATCCACTATTAATGTATATTTAATGGCTGGACTGTAGTATTGACCAGTGAGAAATCAGGACGTTAATTATCCATTTTATAATGCTAAGCACATGAAATGCCGGTTCAATTCAAACCATAAACGTTATTAACGCAAATAAAGCAATAGAGACTTGTGCTCTGTGAGGTTAAAGATTTACCCGTATTTGAGCTGACAACCCGTCTAAAAGTTTAATGAACTCTAGAGCAAAGCCGCTTTGAGACAGAGTACAGCTGACTAGACAAACTTTGAGAACATTACTAAACAAAAATAATTCTACATTAATTCTTAATTGTTTCAACTATGTGACAGGTATAATTTAAAAAGACAAAACTGGAAAAAAACAAACAAATATAAAAGGATTAACCAACTATAGACAGACTTTTAAAGAATATGATTTGGCATACATACTCTCTCATGTGCATATAATTTTTAAAAACTCACCGCCATTATGAGCTCAAAAGGGAACTTGTAAACCCTCACAGGGGACTGATATTTCTGCACCATGGCTGCACCTCAAATGAAAAGCCCTTTAAAAAATGTAAATAAATAAATAAAATGGATGAACAGCATTATGGTCAGAAACACAGAATTGATCCATCAGCTTAAATGTTCACTGCAAAAATATGCCTTTCTTACTTTTTTTTTGTCTTGTTTCCAGCCCAGATATCTAAAAATTCTTAAATCAAGAAGGTTTTTCCAGACAACTGAAAATTATTGTCTTATTTCCTGTTTGAAATCAGATGATTTTGCTTATCCCATTTGCAGATTATTTTGCTTGTTCTAAGCAAAAACTTTTATTTTTTTTATTTTTTTTTGAAAACAAGACAATAATTTTTACTTGTCTAGAAAATCCTTCTTGATTTAAGATTTTTTTTAGATATGTTGGCTTGAAACAAGACAAAAAATATAAGTAAGAAAAGCATTTTTTTTGCAGCATTGAGATACTGAAACATCATCATACTGTATATTATGTATTATTGTATCTTCAGGCTGGTAACAAATTTCTCATTATCGGTACAATCTTCAGCAAAAATGTTATTCTTTAATGTGGTCATCTAAGATACATGTATGAATGTTTAAAAGAGCAAAGGGACAGTAACAGCCCCAGGTTCAGACTAAAAATAATGATCACCGTGTACAACCAGTGACCCAAAAGAGGCCTGTAGTCTTTATTCTTTCTTCATCTTCATTGTTGTTCACCGGCATAGGCGATGAAACACAAGTGCAGTAACCAGTAAACAGAGACTGACTCCAATGCAATCATAAGGTAACCATTCAGGACAGCTGTGAAATGAACTCTTACCCCTTATCTTTGAAGTTAAAGGTGCAGAGAATGTAGTTTAATGGAAGTCTTGATAAACTCTGATGTGAAATACGAAGAATCCAGTCTGGGTTGTTTTAGTTATTCTGCTCCATGCTGCTAGGGAAGTGAAAGCTGTGGTTGTGTCAGATGAGGTTACATAACCCACGTCACTCACACAAGCTCCGCCTCAAAACTCCAGGCCAGTCCAGGCCAGTTCACTAGTTTAGTTAGAGGAGGTGAAAAACAGAGCATTTCACTTGTAGTTTTTAGTTGAATTTTATTTAGCATAAATTGTATTTTTACAAGTATTTCATTATCAGTGCAGGAAATATCACACTAAACTAGAAAATGAAGTTATGTAATGTTGTTTAATGTTCAAAGTCCAGCTTTGATGACTGCTTGACAAAAACTCGTCTAAAAGGTTTTCGAGAGTAGTTGCTTGGTGCTAAATGTGGTTATCTGGATAGATAGATAGACAGACAGACAGACAGACAGACAGACAGACAGACAGGCAGACAGACAGACAGACAGAAAGATAGATAGATAGATAGATAGATAGATAGATAGATAGATAGACAGACAGACAGACAGACAGACAGATAGATAGATAGATAGATAGATAGATAGATAGATAGACTTGTTTAATTTTTAAAGTTTAATTTAATGTTTCTTTGTAATTATTTCTGAAACTTACTAGCAATATTTTGATAAAAAAATGGATTCTATGCCATTTTGTCAGAGTATATAGATAGATTTCAGTGTTAAACTAGGTTATCATAAACACATCACCTATAACCTAAAATGTTTTTACAGTTTCACAGTTTTACTATACTTTTATAATTGTTATAAATCTGTACCTGTGTTTGTTCAGCTCATTTACAGTATTGTTTTATATTTCAAATTTCAGTAACAATCACAATTAGCCAGAAGATGGTGCTGTTGACTTTTTTTTAAAACTAAGAAACTGAGCTAGACTGCCTGCAACACTGCACTGTACTGTCCTCTACTTCATGAGTCTGTCTGTCTGTCTGTCTGTCTATCTATCTATCTATCTATCTATCTATCTCCCAATAACCACCTTGTATATCTGTCAGTCTGAGTATGTGATGTTTGGTTATGGTTAGAGTAAAAGATGCAAGAAAAGTTGTTATTTAGTTAGTTAGGTCCAGTATTTTGGATGTGTGGAGGATGATGACTGTTTGGCAGCACTGTTGTGGTAGCTGCAGCAGTGAATCCATGTCTGAACATGAGTGTGGGTGTGAAGAAGAGGAGGTGACTGATAGAAGTGAATGAGGGAATGAGAGGAAGAGGTGGCCAGACACATGGGACAGGGACATTCCAGGGTAGGACATTGTTTTGTAAAGACACGTTCAGGTTGCAAGGGATTTGGAGGAGGTGTTGAAGTAGACTCGAAAACTGGGATATTGTCCTTCCTGGAGGTAGACTTCACTGTAGATGTCATATTTACCACGCACTGTTATAGACAGAGAGCTAAACAAGTTACTGGCTAATCTAATGGCCAATTCACACAGCACCAACAAACACCAGAACCACAACCCGACAAATGCTGATTCAACATGTTCAATTGGTGAAAACAAGCACTGACCAGCAGCAACAGACTCTGACGGGGTAACACACTGATCAGACAAAATCTGATGAATGTGTCTGTTGCTGTTTGTCTAAATCTGTTGTTGCAGTGTGAGCTATACTTAAAAAAAAATCAACCAATTTATATTTATATCAACCATTATATTTAATCAAAATTCAATAAAACATCTGCACATTGTTAATTAACTGAGCAAAGTTTAACAGCGAAACATCTGAAGAATCATCTGAAGGATCTGTTCAACTTCTGAACATCTGTAAGTCTAAAAATGTCTTGCATTTGCATACCGAGGGTTGCCATACAACATCAAACACTTGTTGTACATCATACAGGTGTTGTATGCTGATCCAGAATAGATGGATGGATGGATGCACATTCAGACTGATGAATGTATTTAGTTGTCTATAATATAAAATATAAAATATAAATTTTGCAACTACATGTCAACCAACTCTCATTAATTTTCAACTACACCTCAACTAACTCTCATTGGCGTATTAGTAGGCTGTTAGGTTAAAGGTGCTGTATGTAAGTTTTTGATTCTACTAAAGCATAAAAATGCCATAATATGTTTGCAGATATTTAAGAAACACGCTAAGTTAACATACTTGTTTATCTGAAAAACAATGCTACAGTCAGTTATTCTCCTTTGAAAATGTGCGTTCTGGCCCAGAATGTGGTCTCAGTTTTGGTTTGTGAAACCCGCCCACTGTCAGTTTACCCAATTGTATTTTGGCACCCCGGGTTGCCAGTTGGCGGAAAACACAGCATATTTCATGTCATGTCATTCATCGTAATGTGCGCTCGTTCCTGTTGGTGTCATTAATCTGGCAACCTGCCTGCATCAACTCTGAGGAGGAGGGAGGAGGGGCTGGTGAAAAAAACCCTCCCCAATATTTTGACTGCAATACCTAGTTCAACCGTCAATCCTACATACAGCACCTTTAATATTTGGGTTAGGGTTAGTAGAATAAGTTGAAATTGCAGTTGTCAATAGAATGTCTGTTGGTTGAACATCAAAATAAAGTGTTAGCAGATATTAATCAGACAGTCAACTAATACTCTAAAGACTGCTTGTTGACTTATTTACAACATTACTTACAGCAAACAATGTCTAATGGGGACCATCAATATAAACTGTTGCTATTTATTCTTGTTTAACCCATTTAGGATTACAGTAGCATGAGAAGGTTTGACAAGGTAATATGGCATCTTATTGTGTAAACATGGTAAACACTCAGTACAATACATAATAGTAAATTTGCATTTGGTAAATCGTTCTTTTAACATTACTGTACTACAATACCACCACTGTGCTTTTTGTAAGAAAACAAATGCAATCTTATACAGTCACAGACTATCAATATCAACACCTCTCCTCTTGTAGGTGTACAATGTCTGTCTCTTCTGAATGACTCTGTATTCTGATTTGATGCTCATTTATCTTTCTCTCAGTTTGCTTCGTCACAGCTGAAAAGGCATATGAATATTCAGGAAGGGGATAAGTCATAGGAGCAGCTGGCGTCGGAAATGGAAAGCGATTTCTAGACCCGCGCTGTCAGTGATAAAACAAGAAAAGATGTTGTGAGCAAAGATAAATTCATCCGAAATCCTTGTTCTGTGCAAACACAGATGTTTTTGTAAACATCAGATCTATGACAGTAAACATACTGAATCTCAGACTTTAAATACTGTTGACAGTTCAAGCTCAAAAATCTGATTGGATGAGTCAAACGAGTTGAAACCGCTTGTTCTACATTATCACAGCTGCAGGGCCCATTTGTCCATTGGCTTTTGGAATTATTGTGGAAAATACGCTCTATGACCAACAAAATCTTAAACATTTTGTTCAACATGGTAATATTTACAACACAAATGTATGAAGTGAAAGGTAAGCTATAAGCAAACTACACGGCTGCATGACTTCAAAAAAAAAATCCTTAAATGTTTTAGTTTGAATTGTTTGCAAACATATAGCTACGTTTCCATTACCCTTCAAAATGTGCAAACTGAAATTGCGAATTGAAAATATGCCTAATGGAAACACGTCAATTTCGCAAAAAGTCCCATATATCGCAAAAAAAAAAATATTACGTTTGCATGAGGTGGTTTTTCAGGCAATTCGAAAGAGGAATATATTGCAATATAACGCATTGCATGTAATATATATCGCATAACATTGGTTAATAGATACAGTGTCAGTTCGCAATAGTTTTTTATCAACATTTATAAAATATCGCAAAAGTTTTGTGCAAATCTGTAATGGAAACTCGGCTAATGAGGCTCTGAAAGTGGACTAGTGAGTAGATGAGTTTATCTGTTCGATGTAGTGTCATTTAGCCACTTGTTAGCAAACACATTTTTTAAGACAAGTAAAAGCTTTCAAATATAATCACAAGAGGGTTTACTGATATATTTAGTCATAGAATAATATGTATATATATTGATTTAAGGAACTGCAAGTGCTAAAATCTAAATCGCTTCTAGGTTTTGGCTTGCAAAAATACATTATCCCTGCAGCACTCTGTATATATATACACAAGAAAGATCTACCAACTTAGAGATTTCATGCCTCACAAGTTGAAACTGAATCACAGCCTTGCATTCAGCATAAAACATCACAATTGTAAGTGTGATAATGCTTTCATACTAACAAATATACAAAGGAAAATTTATTATTGAGTACAGCATATCGAACCATCTCAGTACAAACGACTGACATAGAAAATTGATCTGCTCATGTGTGTCATGAATGGCCCATTAAACATTCATCACATCACAATTACAACTTACAAACTCATCAGTAAGAAAGTCCTATGAGGACTTGAAGGCAGTCCAACACTTTTGCATTTGGTGCAAACTAGAGGTACCGGCTTCTTGTGAAACCTTTTTCTGTCTAGTTAAAATTTAAATCAGATATATCAAATATGTTCTTAATTAACAATTTATCTAGTCTGACCTTCTCCTCAACAGTACTAACCGCTGTGCTCTTCCCTTTGAATAGCGATAATTTGAATGAGTGTAATGAATGTTTTCCTCTCTTTTTCATGATCTCCAAGGTTCTACAGAGACCACAGCGCATTATCAGGGGCAAAGCTCATCTGCCTCTGCCTTCAGTGTGAATATATTGTTGCTATCATTGTCTTTCTTTGCCTCTGACATCTTTATGACCGTCACGCACAGCTGCATTTTTTAGCAGAATAAGTGGATTTGGATATAGAGGAAAATAATAATCTACTGGGAACTGACACTGTTATCTTTAGTAGGCTGTATATAGTTTAGTCGTGCTTGCTAGAGGAAGGAAGGACCTGAGCCATATAGACACAACAATATCATTGAGACTTGGGGTTGGCCAGTAAACCTGTACACCTCAGCAAATATAACAATGTTGCAAGACACCAACCTACACCCAGACAAACACCCTAGCATTGTTACACAGGCAAGCCCAGCTCATATTTTCTTCAGAATCTAGTTTTTATTTGCGTCCACCGGATCAGACTGGAATTTTCCCCGGTGAGTTGGTCTGAAGGGAAATATCATGAGCTCCTTATATATTTTGAATAAAATTATATTTGGTCTTCTTTTTCATGTTTTGAAGGTCTCTCTGGGATGGGAAGATCGGATAAGTTGCCACAGGTCTATAAGCAATGAAAAGTAAGAAATTAAAGCCAGGGCACTGAAGCCAACTTGACAGAAAGCCCACATTTAAACTCTAAGGAGGAACCAGTTCAAAATCCAATTATTATGCACCAGCTCTGAAACTCCCTCTCCACCATGAACTGCTGCTGCATACAGAGTTACACACAGAGGAAATGAAAATATTGCTCTCTCTGTGTGTGTGCGTGGAAGCTATTGACAGAAGGAGCTTGTGGCTTCAATGACTTATGGTGGGCATCACGATGCAGTATCAATAACTCATTAAAACTGCCCACACATATATTGACTAATCTGCACTGAATATTTCAGAAAAATGCAGTCGGTTTACACCAATTAAAAGACAATCTTATAAGAAAATATAATAATATAATTCACCAAAACAGTTACATTTTAAGCCCCAAATTGACTACATTTCACATTTCCTGAAGAAAATAGAATTGGTGTTTACCACAAAACAATCACTACAAAAATGGTGTTTTGTAGATGGTTTGTTAGTGCATTGTAAAAAAAAAAAAAAAAAAAAAAAAGTTTTTAGCATGTTGCTCTGTAGTTGAAAGGATGTTCTGAGTGATTCGGTGTATAATGAGTAAGATAAAAATGTGTTTAGGTTTAATACTCCCTCTAGAGCCCAAAGTACAGGCTAACTTCAGTTTGCGCATGTTATGGTATAAGTACAATGTGCATGATGTAAATTTCATCTTCAGAATAGTACAACTTTTCTAAAGTCCAAAGAATTATTCTATTTTTAAATTTAACTTTAAATAAAATTTCAAAATTAGCACAGTAGCATGAATACGCACAGTAAAAAAAAATATCGCACATGTGATAATTAGTTTGTCCACAAGGTGGCAACACTGGCCTGGACCGTTTTTTTACAGTTGGAAAAGAAACTGATAAGAAAAAACAACAACAAACAAGCTGTATACATCAACAACAATATATGCTAGCATTAACGAGTGCTAGTGTGAGGGTGTTAATGCTAGTTTATTCGCAACTCTAGTTTAAATGAGTGCTCATGCATTTTTTTCAGCCATAACTTCTAGAGAGAAATAGCAAAGAAACTAGACAAAGAGAAAACTTTGGCTGTATAAGCTAAGAGTTTACATCAAAACTGATGTAGTGTACTCTGGGCTTAAGTAGGTTATTAAGAGACGTTTAAATATGAACGATACTTGATACTTCAAGCCATATGGCTTTTTAGTCATAGGTGGTTTTATGCTGACTATGGAGTGAAACTGGTCCAGAAAATGTAAATATAGGTGAAGATGAGGAATATATGATGAGAAAACACTATGAAATGTCTAACATTTGTTATGGTTGAGGTTGAGTCCTATTCTTACATTGACAGAGACCTCATCATTATCCGATAAACCCCAGAGCTCACTGATCCATATGTATGACCGAAGGAGGGATTGTCAGCAGCAATATCCATCTGATGTATAGCACACCTCCCCCACAGTGTCAGCATGCGATAAGAAACGCTTGCGCTTTCAAAGTTTGTTTAGCCTGTTTTTTTCCACTGTACCACAGTGGGCAATGTTATTGTGTGTTTTTGGTTTACTCGAGCTGCAGTAAAGAAGCCCCAGGGGCTGCCTTATTCTTTTAGAAGAACCGAAAGGGGAAAAAAAGAAACATCTTATTGCTGAAGATATTATACAGTGCTCATTCCTCAGTGCACGTTCTGCCTTCAACCCTGAACACCTACGTAAAGCTGTTCAGCCCAGGGTTGTGCACCATTTAGAGATGAGTTGAGAATGCCTTTGAAATCCCAATTCAATTCTTGAATTTCGGCTGAGGTAGACAAACAGTATGCTGGATTGTAATTTGAATTAGAAAGAAGCAGAATTAAAATTGAATGGCATTCAAAGAAATTCATATAACTGCTCTATATGTAATTTTCAGTAGGAACTAAACATATTACACACAACATTCCATAAACGTTACACTAAAAAAAGTGATGATGGTTCATCAATCATACATGGTTTTTAGAGTATGAGATACTGAGTGTGAATTACTTAAAAATGCATATTAGACAGACAATGTGCCATCAAATGTTGTCTCAACTAGCCTAAAGGAGTGACTGAATAAACAGATTCATATTGAGCAATGTTTCTGATTTGCAGGCTCCCAACATGCATTGCAGCATGAATAAATTATGCATTTAGTGTTACAGGCTTTTTGTTTTGTTTAGCTTTATTTATGCTGTTATTGCTGTTTTGTTGTCACTCTTAGTTATATGTTGTGTGGTGATGTTAAGAGCTCATCTTTTTTACTAGATGTTTATTGACTGTGACTTTTATTGAGGTTTGTATGTAAGCATTGACATTCAAGTGTGTCTGCTTAACTATTGCACATCTTTGCTTCACAATACTATACATTTCTTAAAGGATAACTCTGATATAATTTACACCATGTTACCCTGAATGACTTTATTTCTTCTGCAGAAAATACACACACACACACACATTGGGTTTCTATGTTTTATGGGGACGTTTCATAGACAATAGTTTTTTATATTGCACAAACTGTATTTTCTACATTTTGTCCCCATTACGTAGGGTATACCTGAACCACACCCACACAAACACAGTTTTAGATCAGTTCCAGCCTTTCCATGGTGGTAATATTAGAGCTCAATTCTGTTTTCCTGGTTTATGTGGACAAATTCCAATCAGATGCGAGCATTCCTATGTTCTGCTGACTCCAAAAGGCAGAGGCGCTTGAATTGGGGAAAGGGACTTTGAAGGGAGCAGGGCACTTGCATATCATAATGAAGCAGTTTGCGAGCATCACATGTACCCTTCACTAACATACTTGTGGAAGTGCACTTCATAAAGGGATTCAGTTGTTCATTTTCATTTGGATTGCATGCAAATGGAGTCCTCTTCCCAAAGTTCCATTCAAGGGCACAAAAACACAGTTTGGAAAACCACCTGTTTTAATGGGAGAAACATAGCCTTTTGAAACTCTTAAGTAATTTAACAATTGCTTTGGAAAATTATTGACATTTCGAAATGCTTGCGGCACCACAGGCTGGTGGCACCAACTGGTCAAAATGTTGTAAATGCAACGAAAACTCAGCCTAAAGATATATAATTACACTTCTTCCAAACCAATTGCACATTTTCATGAAATATGTATTAAAATTCATTTCAAATTCAAGTCTTGAACACCTGTTCATTGGTTCATCAGATCAATGCTATCTGGAGGTGAACCATCTTTGGAAACCAAAGTTTGAAAACAAAGCCCTGTTTGCTGAAATCACCTGACTTGGCGAGTCTGAACCAAGCTCAGATTCAAAGCAAAAGATTCATAAATGTTTTGAAGCTTCAGTATTTTGAAAGCATGCATCACTAGTGTTTTGAGAATTCTTCTTCTTACTCATGTTAAACTTCATCTGCTGTTTTCCCTCACGTATGAGTTTGCCATGATACAGTCTCATTGTTTGTTTGTCCATGCTAAGTGAATGGGATCCAGTATTGTTTTGGACTCCACTGGCTTATATCCTCATCTTTCATCTTCAAAATATCTTCTTTTGTCTTCACAGAAGAAAGTCACACTGGTTGTCATGTGTTGAAATTTTTCTGCTGTGTTAGTGTGTTGAATTTCTTTGAATTATATTACAGTAAATTCCTCTTCCTGCTATTAAAATTCAAATTAGAATCAGCGTCATGTGTGGCATGAGGCCAATTTAATTCAGATGCACACTCATGAATTGAAAGGGAGCCATTTTTTTTTGCATTTTACCTAACCTTGGTTCACACACTAGATTTCTAAAAAGTACATAAATCCAACAGCAGCAAAAGCTGTTTCTGCAGAATAGAAAGAATCAACACATTGGTCATTTTAAATAGCACTTGCCAGCTTGCATCTGTTTATTGACTTCAGGGCGATGTTGTGAAGCCTATCTGCATTTACTGCATACTGCTCGCAAATGTTCACTGTTTTCTAATGTGAAAGATTTTCTGTTCACTGGGATAATGTGATATCAGAGGAGGCCATTAGCAATGAAACATCAGGCCACAAAATAACACAATTAAGATAATTAATAGATATAACAGCCTGACGCTTTTCTTCTGAAGTGAGTGTTCTCTTCTAATCAATCACCTCGATTTTGCTCAGCCGAGCACTGTGAGCAAAACACATTCATGCAAATATACAGCACAGTGCATTCAGAAAGTATTCAGACCCCTTCATTTTTGTTGCAGCCTTATACTAAAATGCTTACATTACATGAAATATCAAATTGGCATAAGTATTCAATTGTATTCAAAATATAGTAGGGGGAAAAGGAGAAAACAAACCCTTATATAAGCCTCGTGTAGTTTGTAGCTAATTTGTTCTGAATGCACTTCCCCGTTGAAGACAACATACAATGTGCTCATTTTAATGTTTTTTTCTTTTCTTTCTGATAGATTAAAACATTTGCTATATATTTTAAAATACATACTAATTTTAATTATATTTTAATTTTAAAATACATTGTTTTTAAGCAGTTTCACATTATTTTTTCTGTTTAAGTCAGTTCAGTGTTCATTCAATTCAGCTCAGTTCAGCAAAATTCATCAAATAAAAAAGATTTCTACAGAAAATCCAGGATTACTATAGTTAAATGAAACTAAAATTAAACCCGTAAAAATATTATTTACTAAATAAAATAAATATTAACTGTATATACTAATAATATTAACTACTAATATTAACATGAAAGCAGATACTCAATCCGAGCAGCTGAATCCTTACCCATCTTCAAGAATCGGCTAAAAACACATCTCTTCCATCTTTATTTGACCCTCTAACTCTAGCACTCTCTATTCTAATTCTATTTTATCTATCTGTCTTCTTTTTATTTTAAAAAACAACAACAACACACATTTGACCCTCTATCAATTGCATATTTATTCTCTAACTGCTAGCTTTCCTTGAAAAACTAACACTAGCTGTCTTTTTTCTATGCTATCTACTTGTTTCTTATATATAAAAAAAACAAACAAACAAAAAACACGGTTTCTTTTTTCTATATTCTATCTACTAATTTTCTTAAAAAAAAAAAAAACCTTTCTACATGTATTGCGTTAGGCTAACCAAGACTAGTCATAGCACTTGCACGTTGTTGCTCTTTTGTTGGTTTTGATTACTTCTAATGTCCTCAAACAAAAACTATCATACTATCTCAGTGATACTAAAATAACACTGCTTCAAGTTTTGTTCTCATTCAATATAGTGTAAGTGCAATCAATTTAATAATGCTGTGTTCATGAATATCAAGTGTATTTTTTAATCCCCAGTAGTAGCAGCAGTATTAATTATTTTGCTGTATGGTATTAGATAGCTTTCATTGTATTTATAGTCCCATTAGACATAGTGGTCTGTCTGTAGAGACTAAGATATATGGGTGTGTTAAGATCGCTATCCAGAGACTGTCCATGGTTTATGGCACTAGATTGGATTTCCAAGCACAGAAAGCAGTATAAATATAAAACTCAAAGAACTTTCAAAGCAAATTATAATTAAGAACACAGTTTATTCTAATTACTAGTCTTCATCTTTGTCTGGGAAAGCGTCCCAGTCTGCTCCTGTCTAATTATTGAGTGTTGACGAGGCAGCTGGATCTGACGTCCTCGTTAAGCACTCCAAACGAGAACAATTAGTGCTGTTCAAAGCAGAACATTATACATGCCTCAAGATGCTCATCTGTTTATGCACCAGCTGACATGCAAATGTCGACACTTGATATCGCTTCAGCTTTTTGTCATGATGATAGAGTGCTCAACCTTTCTTGCAAATTACCTGCGGTCTTAAAAGAGTAGCTCCCCTTAATGCCGGGTTCACACTGCATGGTTTGCAAAGTCGTCGGATCGATGCTCTTCTCACACTACACGACTGTCTGGGGTTCCATCTAGTTGCTCTTGTGTGCACACTACACAATGGATCGGCGACAGCGTTTTATTGTTAGATAACAATAAAAGAATATATATTAAGACTTACTGTATAATGCACGGATCTAATATAGTTACACATCAGAGGTTTTGCCCCATCAGTTCCCCAAACGTTCACTTAAGACATAACTGATTATGTTTGTATGAATAGCCTACTTAAATACTGTAATTCTGTGTATATTTATCGGGATCACGCGCTGACTGAAAATGTGATTCATATGTGAGTCAGCAGCAGAGTGAGAAGCGAGCAGAGAAAAGGTACTCCTCTCAGAATACGTACAAATAAAGATAATTTTAGATGTTTACTAAATTACTATTTGGAGCATTTGGATCATAAGACGAGGGCTTAATGAACTCCTGAAACCTGAAATCCGACTAAAAAGGACATTTTTCACCTTTTTATTATTTTTTTTGCCTGTAGCTCAAGATTAGCCCATGCACATTCCGACTCATTTTGCCAGCACGGGTCACACATTATTCCAAGGTTGTCCAGTTGCCAGATTTTGAAACACATCCTACTGACAGAATTGACTCATCATACAAATTTCAACCCATTTGCGACCTCAATGGTAACCTACAACCCTGTTGCACAATTGATATCTGCACAGCTAGTAGAACCAGGAAGTTGTATCGAGCAGCACTGGTAGAAAAGGGACGAGAAGACTCAGGTGGTGCTTCAGCAAAAAAAAAATATATATATACATGTAAACAAGGTCTAGTAACTTCAACGCCTTACAGATGGCAATGTCACTTCTTCTGTAGCTAAAATAAACTGCAGCAGAAAAATTAGGCGCCATGCAAAATGTAATGAGTAATTGCATTTTTTCATCACAAATGTATTGGAGTAAAGAATACATATACTTTTTCAAAAATGTAGTACAGTAAAAGTTGCCAATACAGTATACTGAGTAAATAACATACACTCAAATACTTTAAACAACTGCTCTGCAAAAATGCAAATTTGTGAAAATGGTGACATGATGCATGTATGTACCATATGCTCAGTCTATAGGTGTGCGCAGGCGTGTAGTGTTTCTTTACAAAGTGACATCTCCACCTGCTGGCCTGGCATGCAAAATACAGCGTTTTTAGTTGCTCTCACGGATCAGTGTGAACGGGGATTGTTTTGGCAATTTTGTTGTCAGTATGCGAAACCTTTCAAAAATGCACAGGAAAAGCTTTTCTGTTTTTAGTATAATTGTTGTTGTATAAATGTACCCTAAATTGAGGATAAATGACATTTGCTGACTTGGTAGTTTGGAATATGTCTGAAAGGTGTATCTTTTCTGATCTTAAATTCTCTTTTACCTGAGACAAAATAGCCGTGAGCAATGATTGTCTCCTGCAGGTGTCCGCTAAGACTGTTAAGGTGCTGGTGCAATTGTTTATAGCACTGCAGGCATGGAGGGACATGTTATTGATGGCCCTGTGTTGAGCTCTGAGGCTTTTCTAGATAGAAATTTGAGTGATAATCCAGCTGGAAGGAAGTCATCATCCCTGAGCTGCAAAAATCCTCTTTTTACACCCGTCCTCAAAAAAAAAAAGGTGATGAAAAACTGCAGACTTGTCATGTTATTCTGTTCTTATTATTAAACATTACTGAAAGTAAGAATAGATGCCGTGCTACATAGAATAGACCATTTGTAAATGCAGCGTTTTTATACTAAAAACTATTTTAACCAATAGTTTTATTTTGTTATTTTAATGCAAGTGAAATGCTGTTACAATGTTACAATCTCACATACTATCATTATCATTACATATTAATGGCTTACATAAAAATCAAATCTTAGCAAAATGTTGGTTTTATTGAAATTAAAATATGTAGTTTTTTCTAAACTGTTTAAGCACTGGTGAAAATGCAGATTTTGACTGTTGCTCACTCTCCCTTCAACCTATGCTGTGACATTTTTTTTTATTCAATAAAGAAAAAATACAACTTGTTAAACAAAACACTGAGAACTGAAATAAAAACCACCCCAACAAAAACCACATAATTAAGCCAAGAAGACCTTCCTCAGAGCTGCCTGTCTCCATAAAGTTTGTATCATTTGTACAGTTTGTCCTTCTTTGCTACTTCCTTATAACACAGCCAGCCCAAAGTCATGCAGGCTTTCATTCATTCAGGCATCCTATTTTCATTATTAATTTTCATGAACAATACATTCTCTCATAGTTGGCAACAGGGTCATGCCCTGTATAATATCTTAAATGCTACTGCAGAATAATTCATAAAGTAATGACTTTAACAACTGAAAGTAAAGTAATTCATGCATGAAAAATTAAACCCAAGCTACTGTACACTACTATACATATGCTCACACACATACACACTGAAATTGGGTGATACAACTAGAATTTACTACAGTATATTCAGAATTATATGAATTCCAAACTGTGATAAGGTTGAATTAGGGTTTATAGGGTTATAAGAATAGGATTCTCAAATCTAGGTAGAGTTTTGTTCTCAACAAATAATCAGTGGGTATAAAAAGTCTACACAAACCTGTTAAAACAGCAGCTTTTTTGAGATGTGAATGAATCCAATAAAATTATGTCAGATCTTTTGACCCTTTTATTTAATATTAAAACCAACTAAATTCATGACTTAAAATGCTGAAAGCACAAGTGTACCCAACCCTCAACTAATACTTGGTTGATTCACCTTTTGATTTTAATACAGCAGCCAGTCTTATCAGAGTCTATCAGCTTAGCACATTTTGATCCGTCATTTTTCCCCCACTCATCCTTGCAAAAGAGCTCGTATTGATCATATTACTGTAAGATCTTCTGTGTACAGCCTGTGCAAGTTATTTCAATTGGATTTAGATCTGGACTCTTCCTTGGGCCACTGCTTTGTTGATCTGAATTTGTGTTTGAGGTTATTATTGTGCTGAACGATGAAATTTCTTTTCATCTTCATATTTTTAATGGATGCCTGCAGGTTTTGCTTCTTGAATACTACCCCAGTCCCAGTCCCAGTCCCAGCTGGAGGCAAGCAGAGCTATAGCATGATGCCTGCACCACCATGCTTGACTGTGGATATGATGCTGTATAAGTGATGAGCAGTGGTGGTGTTTTTGTGTTACATGCACTTTTTAAAGCCCCCAAAGTCCAATTTGGTTTCATTGGACCATAAAAATTGGCAAAATTTAAGTAGGCTAAGATATGAAGAATAACGGGTATTGTTATCACATACAGCAAGTGTCTAGTTCACACCAGACGTTCCTGCAGCTTTTTTACTGTTGCTGTAATTTTCTTGGCAGCCTCCTTGATAAGTTTCCATCTCGCTTTTACATCAGCCTTTGACAGGTGTCCTGTTCTTTGTAGTGTCTCATTGTCTCCTCCTTGTCCTCCACTTGTTGACGATGGCCTTCATGATATGGCACATCTAATGTTTTGGAAATACTTCTATACCCTTCTCCTGATTGGTGCCTCCTCACAATGAGATCCCGCATCCTTTGCAAGCTCTTTGCTCTTTCCCATTGTTTAAGCATTAAAATGCAACCAAGAACATGCTAAGAAAGTCCTACAGAAGATGATTTTTATTCAAGGTTAGTCACTTAAATGATGAGCGGAAGATTAAAATTAATTTTTAGTAAGAGTTTAATGTAATCGATTAAGTCCAAACGGAGTAACAGTCCCATTATAAAAGGGTGTACACATTTATTTATTTATTTGTTTGTTTGTTTTCCACTTAAAATTTATATTTCTTTGAATTATGTTCATTTCAGTACTGCATTAAAAAGATGGTTTTACTTGGATACATTTTTAGCATAAATTCTAACAGGCGTGTGTGGACTTTTTAATTTTTTTTATACCCACTATATTCTTCATATCTCCTGGCATAATCTATATCAATGCTTTATATCTCCTAGCAACAGTCTTTTCATGGCCTGCAGTGGGTTTAGGGGACCAAGCTGAAAGAAACCTTGATTTAATGGACATGTGATACAAATACATTTTGTACATTTTAATGTATAATATTATTGTGTATATGTTTTTAAGTTTTAAATAGTGTCCCTTTTAGGCCAGAAGGTAGAGATTAATTTATAATTTTACATGTAAACAAACACCACATTTGTCATTTATTTATTTATTTATTTAAAATGTATATTGAAGTTATTTATATAATTAATACATTTTAAATGTTAATAATCTCAGCATGTATATTGCATGAGCCTTCCTACCTTTTCAGCAGTTCATAACGATAATTAAAAAAAATATACTGACTTATAGCATAAAATACAATAAATTTACAGTTTATTGCAGAATGTTTAAATTCATATTAATGAATTCATATTCATATTAATGTTTAAATTAATGTTTAAGTACATTAATGTTTAAAGTCGAGTATAGTGAGGCCTACTCAATTTCTTAATTTGCTTGATCTTTAGGATTATGGGCAGTGTAGTTTTTAACAGTCAGTTCAGCTATTTTTATATATTTATTTTTTAATGAAACTCTTTTGAAGTCAGCACTGACTTTTTAATGCCATTTTAATGAAATCACACAGATGTGTGACTTCTACAGAAACATATATCATCAGCTAACAACATCAGTGGTACAGTAGGTCTGTCATAAAAGGTTTAAACATTATTGCTATAAATTCTAAATAAAAATAATAATGGGATTCTTACCGCCAGAACCCTTCTATCGTGTTCTATTAAGTTGTTTTGATTATTTATCCAGAATATATGACATTTTAGACACTATGTATTTGCAAGCCAGTTAAGGGAGCTAAAATAAAGCCCACACCACATTGTGTCGGTAGCTGAAATCCCCCTGTGCAATGCCTCAGTGTAATTGGAAGCAATCGTTCATCCATAAAGGTATTTCTGCATAACGATGAGCAGATGGTGTGCCACTTTGTGGTGAGGAAACTTAAGAATGCTCCAAGTCTAACAGGCAATTACACTCCTCCTATGCACAATTTACTCAGCCGTAAGCAGCCCAGTCATGCTCCTCTGAGAGAGGTGAACGAGCCAATTTCACTTCAGATGCTCCAGCAATTAAAGGTGGAAACACTCTCAGATCTGTGCTATCACACTCTCTGAGGGAGAATACAAGAAAGTAAAAGAAGCGAGGAGAAAAAAAAAACGAGGGACCGCAGATGTTGTTGAGGGAGTAAAAATAGTAAGTGAAAAGGATCATGAAATCGGAAGGTTTTTCAAAGGGTAGTTCATGCAAACATGAACATTCTGTCATTGGTTATTCACACTCACGTTATCCCAAAACCCTAAGCTTGAAGATATGAACAAATTAAGATATTTTTAATTAAACCTACAGTAAGAGGTTTCTGTTCCTCATTGAAAGTCCATCTTACCAAAACTTTCAGGATTCAAAAATTTCGGACAGATGGGGGGGGGGGGGGGGGGTGTTGAATGCGCTCTCTCCACCCTAAATACCACGACTGAGGTGCCCTTGAGCAAGGCAGCGAACCCCCAACTGCTCCCCGGGTGCCGCAGCAAAAATGGCTGCCCACTGCTCCGGGTGTATGTTCGCGGTGTGTGTGTTCACTGCTGTGTGTGTGCACTTAGGATGGGATAAATGCAGCGCACAAATTCCGAGTATGGGTCACCATACTTGGTCATATGTCACTTCACTTTCACTTTCACTGTGATGTAAAAAAAAGGAGACCAAGATAAATAATTTCAGAACTTTTTCCACCTTTAATGTAAACTATA
>JALXFT010001173.1:0-23440 GCA_023376895.1 Aspiorhynchus laticeps
TGCATAATATCATCCAAAGATTCAGAGAATCTGGAACAATCTCTGTGCGTAAGGGTCAAGGCCGGAAAACCATACTGGATGCCCGTGATCTTCGGGCCCTTAGACGGCACTGCATCACATACAGGAATGCTACTGTAATGGAAATCACAACATGGGCTCAGGAATACTTCCAGAAAACATTGTCGGTGAACACAATCCACCGTGCCATTCGCCGTTGCCGGCTAAAACTCTATAGGTCAAAAAAGAAGCCATATCTAAACATGATCCAGAAGCGCAGGCGTTTTCTCTGGGCCAAGGCTCATTTAAAATGGACTGTGGCAAAGTGGAAAACTGTTCTGTGGTCAGACGAATCAAAATTTGAAGTTCTTTTTGGAAAACTGGGACGCCATGTCATCCGGACTAAAGAGGACAAGGACAACCCAAGTTGTTATCAGCGCTCAGTTCAGAAGCCTGCATCTCTGATGGTATGGGGTTGCATGAGTGCGTGTGGCATGGGCAGCTTACACATCTGGAAAGGCACCATCAATGCTGAAAGGTATATCCAAGTTCTAGAACAACATATGCTCCCATCCAGACGTCGTCTCTTTCAGGGAAGACCTTGCATTTTCCAACATGACAATGCCAGACCACATACTGCATCAATTACAACATCATGGCAGCGTAGAAGAAGGATCCAAGTACTGAAATGGCCAGCCTGCAGTCCAGATCTTTCACCCATAGAAAACATTTGGCGCATCATAAAGAGGAAGATGCGACAAAGAAGACCTAAGACAGTTGAGCAACTAGAAGCCTGTATTAGACAAGAATGGGACAACATTCCTATTCCTAAACTTGAGCAACTTGTCTCCTCAGTCCCCAGACGTTTGCAGACTGTTATAAAAAGAAGAGGGGATGCCACACAGTGGTAAACATGGCCTTGTCCCAACTTTTTTGAGATGTGTTGATGCCATGAAATTTAAAATCAACTTATTTTTCCCTTAAAATGATAAATTTTCTCAGTTTAAACATTTGATATTTCATCTATGTTGTATTCTGAATAAAATATTGAAATTTGAAACTTCCACATCATTGCATTCTGTTTTTATTCACAATTTGTACAGTGTCCCAACTTTTTTGGAATCGGGTTTGTATATATATATATATATTATATATATATATATATATATATATATAATGCAACTATTACAAATATACAAATACATTTACAAATATAAAAAAATAATAATAATACAAAAATAGATAAAGTAGCATAAGGCACATGGTAGATAGAGTGCAAACCAGTGAAATAAACAAACAGTGCAGATATAAATGGTGTAGTGCAAAACAGCTTATCAGTCTATTTAAAGTGACAAAAAGCTCAGAGAGCAGTCTTTATTCAAACTGTCAGAAGAGGTAGTCCTGGCCTGGAGACTCCGCAGTCTCCTCCCTGATGGCAGCAGACTGAAGAAGCTATGTGATGGGTGGGTGGGATCACCTGCAATGCAGAGGGCTTTGCGGGTGAGACGGGTGCTGTAGATGTCCTGGAGGGAGGGGAGAGAGACACCAACAATCTTCTCAGATGCTCTCACTATCCGTTGAAGGGTCTTGCGGCAGGACGTGTTGCAGGCGCCATACCACACAGTGATGCAGCTAGTCAGGATGCTCTCGATGGTGCCTCTGTAGAAGGTGCACATGATGGAGGCCGGGGCTCTGGCTCTTCTGAGTTTTCGGAGGAAGTAGAGATGCTGCTGTGCTTTCTTGGCCAGTGCTGCAGTGTTGTGAGTCCAGGAGAGGTCCTCTGTGATGTGTACAAGTCGCGCGCAGCTCAGCATCTGTGAACGGTAAATCCCGCCTTCTACACTTTGATTGGCTATTTCAAAAATTTTGACATTGACAAGCGCTTTTGAGCCGCTGCACTGAGCCGGAGCACGCTAAATTAATTAGAATTTTTGAATGAAGTGGGCCGCGCGGTCCGGGCCATTCGTCTGGGCCGATGGAGGGATATACGTACATTTACTACAATCCATTTTACATATATATTACGGAAAGGGCCGGCCCACATTGTATAGCAGCCGACCGGGAAAACTCCTGATGGCCAGTCCGCCACTGCCAGGAAGGAAGATTGGGTTGTTGATGTTTGCCTGCCATTCTTGCTCTGTCTGCACAGCGTGCGTGAATGAATGCGTGTCTGCGCGAACAGGGTGCGCAGAGGTATGCAAATACATACATTGACAGGCAGGTAGGAAAGCTAATTAAAATGCTCGGACTGAGCGTTTTGATTGGACGAACATTTCTTGGTCCTACACCTTCCACAGAATATATAAATACAGATAAATACATTTAGACCACTTAACTTAATGATTGCTATCGGGATGTGAAGAGACTTTCAGCCAGAATAACAAAAAAAAATTCTGAAGACAATCACCTATTGCACCTTTAACCATTAAAAAATCCTGATGAACCTTGCTCCACCAGAGAGGAATATATGTTCTGAACATTATATTGAATTATTGATAAAATGAATAGAAAATGTCAGAACAGCAAACACAACAAACTAATCTCAGCTCTGTCTTGCACTGGGGAAAACAGAAACACGAAATAAGACCAGAATGCTAATGAACAAACCTCCGGCGAATGTACAAAGCACCTGCTATTTATTAAAGTGATGGAAGGAGAAAAAAAAGAAAGTCTATATCTTTCACCTCCTCTGTGGTTTGTGAGACATTAAATGTCTTGAGAGTCATGGGAACTGTGATGGGATTTTGAGGTATTAAAAAAAACTTTTCTAAAACTACCTTTTATTCAATTTGCAGTGCAAATGAGGAGATGAAGCGTGGTGAGATGACGAAAGAGAGGAAAGATGAAGGAAAGATGTGGTGCAGGTAGAACACAGAGAAACGAGAACGAGAAGAGAATACGAATGAGAGAGAAGGTAAGATGAAGTTCAAGCTGACCTTTCATATGAGCGGCCTACGGGTAAATCCAGCTGATGATGCGTCAGCACCAATGAATCCACAGTATACACACAATACACACATACACTTAAACACACCCTGCAGTACACTACCGTCAGCTGTCACCCACAATGCACCACACCTTTGCTTCTGGAAGGAGCAGTGGCTCTCTTGAAATAAGATGGCGTGATTTCACTGGCTCTGTTTCATAAAGTAGTGTGCTGCCTCTGTGCGCAGCATTTGAAACAGCATAGGTGTTCCCGGCTAAAAGTTGTGTGAATCTGACTAAGAAAAAAATAACTATTAACCCTGCACCCTCTGGCTATGACTCCAAATCAAAAACAGAACTAAGCTAATAATTATTTCTGTGTAAATTTTAGAATCATTTGATTATTTGACTGACAGAGCTAGGATCTAAACCGTAATAACTGAAATTCAAAGCAGCACAGGATAAAGACCTACACCCATAAAACCTTTTCCCACGCTGTTGGTCTCCATCGTTAGGCTGATGGGTAGTTCCTACAACTTAAAGCCAAATTCCAAGGCAATATTGCATGTACAGTACCTTTCATGGAGAAGGCAATCCCATAACGCACTGTACCAAGCTTAGTGAAAATTCCATTCAAGGTGGACAGTTTGCAAGTTTTTAAATAAACTTAGAATTCTTTAGAAACATCTTAATAAAAACGGCTTAATAAATAAATAAATGGAATGATAAAATACAAATATTTTTTGTTAAAGATTTGGCCAAAATATACAGTAAAGACTGAACATTTATCAGTTCATTCCAGTGTTCCAGTTAAGTATAATTGATAAGTATTATTTTGTGTTTATGTCTCTTTTTTAATGCTTGTATAGTTAATGTCTTTATAGTTCTTATTAATTTTATTTCAGGTTTAGTTTAAGTTATTTTAGTACTTAAACTAAAAGAAAAGAAAATGAGAAATGATGCAATGTAAATCTAGCTGAAATAAAATAAGTCTACATTTAAAAAAAAATATTTTCTTGTGTTTCAGTTATTTTAAAGTAATGAAAATGTTTTTTTATTGTTGTATTTTTAGCTTTAGTTTTAGTTAAGGATAATAACCCTCGTTCATGCATTCCCTGGTAATAAAACTAATTACTTTGATTTTCTTTCTTTTCATTTTTATTGTTTTATTTGCTATTAGTGAAAATAAAAGTTTCGGGAAAAGTTCTGGTGTTTTGAACTTTTCAGGACTGTGTACATCAATCAGTGATGTCATAATATCGTTTTCTTTCTTAGTCACAAAAAAAGGCTCAAAAAGATCTATGATTATGTGAGCAACTATGGCGGGTTTACTACTTCCAACCAAGCAACTTCCATTGAGATGAATGGAAATGCTAATGCTAAGCGTTCTCCAGAGATTATTGACTTATTTGCCACACACACACACACACACAAATTCATGATGTTACCAGGATTGTCTCCTTCACCAGGCAAAAACGGCCGTAATTAACTCCATTACCACAGCACAAGACATTAATATTTAAAGCCATTACATTCAGGCAGATGAGTGATTTCGGAGCTGGGCCTTTCTATTGACCTTCTCTGAGATACAGCCGTGTCAATTGACCTCAATGATGCACAAACACGGTCGCTCACAAACAACAGACACAATCTGCTCAAGAAAGTCACGGGATTAATTTAGCTTAATATTGATTTCAATTAAAGCAAATGAAGGGTTGATGCAGAGTAACTGTACGGGAGTGTGTATGTCTGCTGTGTGTGTATCTCGGTGTGTGGTGCTCTGTGATTTATTGAAGAAGTGAGTTAAAGCCTCAGGCACTCTCCTGCAGAAACAGGCACACAGCACAAATGGTAAATGACACATGGTACAGTGATACAAGAAAATGTTTCAGTGTAGCAGTGAAATGACAGAGAGTGTGGCCATTCATCACATAAATAATACATATTTTAATTAGAATAGAAAAAAAAATGTTGAGAACTGAAACAAAGTTTGATAGCATAACACACATAGCTTGAACAGCGTAATAAATGAGCTTCATTCTGAGCCATACCATGACTGAACATCATATTTCATCCATACTCAGGTAATTACAAAATACCTTTTTATAATTTATAATTTTATGATTTATAATTTACAGTACACTATATATATATATATATATATATATATATATATATATATATATATAAATTTTTTTTTTTTTTTTTGTACAAGCTCTTTCTCTGTGGAATTAATTGTGGCATGAAGTGCATGTGCTGTATATATTAACATAATGAACAGAACTGCATTTTTAGCCTCATTACTTGTTAATAGTGTTGAACAAATTACTGCAGAAAATTTGATAAAGATAGCTAACAAAATGTAACAAATTCTGTGCTGTGTACTTCTGCTGCACTACGAAATGTCCATAAAAATAGGGCCCAGTGTACTGTTAATATAAAATAATTTTCCATATTGATTTTTCACAGGTGTTTTGCCTGTATTTTGAATTACGCATTGTGTTGTGTTTTAGGGTTAAAGGAAATGTCTGTAAAAATAAATAAATAAATAAAATAAATAAATAATATTTTTTTCTTATGGCATGACAAAAACAAATAGATAACTCAACTGAAACATTGTTTTAAACTGAAACATCCATCAAAGATTTATAAATCTCATTCAATTTAACTCAAAGAGTCAACATGTCCAACTTCAGACAGGCACAGGACATTACGTGAACGGTACACAGGTTATGATAAACATCCAGTTTTAAAATCAGTATACAATCAAAATGGATGCTGTTTAATGCATATTCCTGGTTTTATTCTGCATAATTTATCAATGCACATTATCCCAACCAAAAATACCCCTCTAAACTGAGAGCTGGGTACAATAGAAGAGAAAATATGAGAATGGATCTCTCTCACTGTTTTTTGAAGGGAACAGTTTTTCTCTCTTCACAATAATTACCATGGTCGTCAGCACTTCTGCTTACTTTCTTTTTGCACATAGCAGTTAACAGTCTAACCTGCATTAAGTGGAAAATAATCACTTCAAATCACTTTACCTTTTTGCCTCCAAGGCTCTAAAACCACACACACACACATACGGCCCACAAATGCAATGAGAAAGTGCTCAGGATTTGCTAATTTAAGCATGACACTCTTTAAGCTAATTTTGAGAGTCCAGCTGAGAGACAAATTCACAGCTTCATAAAAGAATTTGTTCATGAAACGAACATTGCTACTTTTCTCATAAATGTACCAATGAGAGCTTGGATGGATATCAAGATGATAATATTAATAATAATAATAATGTGTGTGTGTATGTATTTATATATATATATATACAGGTGCTGGTCATATAATTAGAATATCATCAAAAAGTTGATTTATTTCACTAATTCCATTCAAAAAGTGAAACTTGTATAATGTATACATTCATTCCACACAGACAGATATATTTCAAGTGTTTATTTCTTTTAATTTTGATGATTATAAGTGACAACTAATGAAAACCTCAAATTCAGTATCTCAGAAAATTAGAATATTGTGAAAAGGTTCAATATTGAAGACACCTGGTGCCACACTCTAATCAGCTAATTAACTCAAAACACCTGCAAAGGCCTTTAAATGGTCTCTCAGTCTAGTTCTGTAGGCTACACAATCATGGGGAAGACTGCTGACTTGACAGTTGTCCAAAAGACGACCATTGACACCTTGCACAAGGAGGGCAAGACACAAAAGGTCATTGCAAAATAGGCTGGCTGTTCACAGAGCTCTGTGTCCAAGCACATTAATAGAGAGGCGAAGGGAAGGAAAAGATGTGGTAGAAAAAAGTGTACAAGCAATAGGGATAACCGCACCCTCGAGAGGATTGTGAAACAAAACCCATTCAAAAATGTGGGGGAGATTCACAAAGAGTGGACTGCAGCTGGAGTCAGTGCTTCAAGAACCACTACGCACAGACGTATGCAAGACATGGGTTTCAGGGTCCATGTCAAGCCACTCTTGAACAACAGACAGCGTCAGAAGCGTCTCGTCTGGGCTAAAGACAAAAAGGACTGGACTGCTGCTGAGTGGTCCAAAGTAATGTTCTCTGATGAAAGTAAATTTTGCATTTCCTTTGGAAATCAGGGTCCCAGAGTCTGGAGGAAGAGAGGAGAGGCACAGAATCCACGTTGCTTGAGGTCCAGTGTAAAGTTTCCACAGTCAGTGATGGTTTGGGGTGCCATGTCATCTGCTGGTGTTGGTCCACTGTGTTTTCTGAGGTCCAAGGTCAACACAGCCGTATACCAGGAAGTTTTAGAGCACTTCATGCTTCCTGCTGCTGACCAACTTTATGGAGATGCAGATTTCATTTTCCAACAGGACTCGGCACCTGCACACAGTGCCAAAAACTACCAGTACCTGGTTTAAGGACCATGGTATCCCTGTTCTTAATTGGCCAGCAAACTCGCCTGACCTTAACCCCATAGAAAATCTATGGGGTATTGTGAAGAGGAAGATGCGATATGCCAGACCCAACAATGCAGAAGAGCTGAAGGCCACTATCAGAGCAACCTGGGCTCTCATAACACCTGAGCAGTGCCACAGACTGATCGACTCCATGCCACGCCGCATTGCTGCAGTAATTCAGGAAAAAGGAGCCCCAACTAAGTATTGAGTGCTGTACATGCTCATACTTTTCATGTTCATACTTTTCAGTTGGCCAAGATTTCTAAAAATCCTTTCTTTGTATTGGTCTTAAGTAATATTCTAATTTTCTGAGATACTGAATTTGGGGTTTTCATTAGTTGTCACTTATAATCATCAAAATTAAAAGAAATAAACACTTGAAATATATCAGTCTGTGTGGAATGAATGTATACATTATACAAGTTTCACTTTTTGAATGGAATTAGTGAAATAAATCAACTTTTTGATGATATTCTAATTATATGACCAGCACCTATATATATACACACACACACACACACACACACACACACTCACACATATACGTATATACATTTATATATATTTTTTTTAATTCAGTAGGCCTGCAGAACCACACAGACATTTTTGCGGAAGCACTGCTGAGGTTAAATGACATGCAAAGATAAACAGAGATAAAATATATTTTCATGCTCGTTCTGGCAGAAAACTAGTAAAAGTGTGATATTTGGTACGAGAAACCATGTCAAATTTGTCAGGTGTTGCCATGGAAACAGAGTAAATAATTTCCTAATACATGACAATTATTTGAACCAAATATTTCATAAACCCAAAAATCCTGTGAATGTTAACTGATAAATAATTCACATCACTAGAGATGCCATAAAAAGCAGAATTAATTTAGCAGCCTTATTGGAAAAAGCTCAAATCACTAATCCTGTTATTAGTGGAGTCTTATTTAAATCTTGTCATTTAATTAACAAGTTTATGATGTTCCGAATGAAAGGGGCTTTACATTTATATTTTCAGAGGCAGAAAAACATCTTCATTTGAAGAAAAAATGAACATGTAAACAATCAACATTAAAGTAAATAAAGTAGCAAAAGCAATTTAATAGTTCTGTTTTTCAACTTTAGGTATTTCAGAAACTAATTATTTATAATTGCCACATTAAAGCCACAAGTACACACTAACTACATACTAACTTAGAGGATTTGTGTCTCTTTTCTACTGCCTTGAAATTCAAATTCTCATTTGCTCACACACAGATGTTTTGGTATCCAGAGAGAATGAGAGCAGTTTTATTCTGGCTTTGTCTTTTTTCCCAGAAACAGTCAGGCAGGGAATGTCATTACTGCATCACACAGGTATTTTCATTTAGTTTCATTTAGATAATCACATAAATGTCCTTGCAGTGTTTATTCTTCACGCTTCATTTTTGCAGACAGCTGACAGACTTTTCATGCTTAGTATATTTTATAACTCGTCTTTTTTTGTCTAGGTAGTTAAACTCAGTGGCTGACAAAGTATACAAATCAAGTACTTGAATAAAAATACAGATATCCTAATAAAATATTTGTCCAGTAAAAGTATTAAGAACTCCTTTTCAATTTTACTCAAGTAAAAGTACAAAAGTAATTGATTTTTTAATGTGTCGTGGTACTCTTGTGAACACGCCTCAAAGACTGACACAGAAGAAAAGGAATTATTGAATAAAGTCGTTATTTTGTTGTCTTCACACACAAAATGCATTCACGTAGCATGTAGTAAGTAAGTTGAACCACTGATGTCACACAGACTATTTTAACTACTTTCTGGGCCTTAAACCTTTCAGTTGTTTGCTGTCTACGAAGGGTCAGAAAGCTCTCGGATTTCATAAAAAATATCTTAATTTGTGTTCTGAAGATGAATGAACATGTTACTGGTTTGGAACGACATGAGGGTGAGTAATTAATGACATAATTTTTGGGTGAACTATCCCTTTAAGTCAAACTTGTGAATTCACTGCATTGTTAACTGGAGACTCTCTGACCAGATCAGTTGAATCAGTGAGTTGTTGACTCGACAACAGCTGCAATCCAATCAGTCCGATTCACGAATGAATCTCAGTGAGATTTGTGAACTGATTTAAAAGATTCTTTGAAAAGAATCAGCTTGTTCATGAATTGGACACCGCTATCACGTCACGGAGCAGGTGATAATTTGTCCAGTTCAAAATAACGAGGAACGACATGTTTTTATGAAATGTAGTAAAAAGTCTGATATTATTCTTTTGAATGTAGTGAATTAAAAATAAAGTCTCCCCAAAATAAAAATGCTCAGCTAAAGTAGCTACTTGAAAAATATACTTAAGTACAGTAACAAAGTAAAAATACTCCACCTTTGGTTAAACTCATGGAATTAATTTAAGTTGGTTATTATTATTAGGTTTTTATGAATGCTGCATCCTTATCACTTTCATTTTAAAATATCTGACATTAACATTTTCTGTTTTGACAATACAAAGATGCCAAAATTGACAACAAACTCTCTCGTGCTCCATCCTGCTGTTTATGAATTTGAATAAGCTTGCACACTGCAGCCTTCTTCTCTCTGACCTGAAAAAGCACCACTGTGCACAGCCGTCTCAAAATCAACCACCTGCATTCTGACACCACTATCTGTAGTATCTCCTATTGATAAAAAGAGAGGCAATTCAGAGAAGATGAATGCGACATTTTCTCCTGGAATGATAAAGCACATCCTTGCTCTGAACCGCAAGCGGTGATATCTACATGCATCTGCTGCGGTACTCCAAAGATAAGACGGGACTCAGGAAGACGCTAATGTGATGCCACTTTACTGATGTTAGATAGATGATCATGTGCCTAGAATCTGCATTTTTTTCCTCTCGTCCTCTTCCTTTCTATCGTTCACTCTCTCTCTCTTTCCTCTGCATTGTGTTTCGACTGTTTCAGGCTGTGAAAGCCTCTGCTGCGGTGAGGACAGATGAGAATCAGAGGGAATTATGGGCCAAGGTGACCCATATAAATGAGAGTGAACATTCTGGATTTAATGTGATTTTGGCGTACTGGGTTTGACATTTTAAAAGTCAACTTGAAACACGCAACCCATTTACTTCCGTAATTTGATGTACTTCTGAGTGAAACCAGAAATAAAGTTGGGGGGATTTGAATTTTGTCCATTGGGAATTGAGCGTGAGAAGTGTGCGTCTCATGACAGAATGGAGCCAAGCGAGGAGGATCTATTAGCAGTCTCAATAGCAGTTGTTTGGCTGGCGCATATAGCCCTAGATTTGAATCCTGCAATGTTTGCTCTTGGAAATCATGGACGTTTTGAACCAAACCCCCGACTCATGCATTTCATATGACTACTCATTTTAAAGCCATGTGGTTGGAGAGGAAGGGCTGAAAAAGTGTGAGAGTTTTGTAACATTATCTGAAAAACAAAAAAAAGTTGTTTCAGAGGCAGCGCAAGTTATTACATAATTCTGGATGCCTAATAAATACATTGATTTTCTGTTAATGTGTGCCAGAAATTTGTGCACAATAAGACAGTTTCTTTCTTCTGATGCACACAAAGGAAGATATTTTTAATAATGTGTGTAACCAAAAAGTTGGTAGCAATTGACTTCCATAGTATTTTATCTTCCATGTTATTGAAGTCAATGGCTACTATCAACTGCTGGTTACCAGCGTTCTTCAAATAATTTTATTTTGTGTTCAGCAGAAGAAAAACAGGTTTTGGAACAACTTGAGGTTGACTAAATGATGACAGTATTTTCATTTTAGGGTGAATTTTTCCTTTCAGGTAAAATTAGTGTTTTACTGCAAGGCCCCCATTTTTTTGTGAATATAATAATGAATATATCTGGATATGGATTAAGCATAAGAATTTAAAAAAATATATGTTTTAAACACAATTTCTACCCAATATTGTATTTAATAAAATTAAAATTGTATTTAATATAAATAATTTAAGAGCTTAGTACATATAGATTATTATATTCATTATAAAAATTCCCATGAAGTCATAAGATTTTATTAATTTCCATTTCCAGGTCTTGAAATCACATTTTTAAATGTAGACTTCCTCATATATCTCTGGGAATCCTGGATCTTCTGGCTAGTTTTGTCTTATTTTAAACATTTTAAATAACTTTGAGGCCCTGGTCCCCTGGTTGAGAACCATTGATATAACATATAATGTAAACTAGCCCTAATATAAGATTCCCTTTCTTGCAAAATATTGCAAGAATGAAAACCAGAGCAACGGTGCATTATGACTGTGGTGATATTGAGAATATATATATATCGATCTGCTAGAACTGGAGTTAAATCCCTTTTATTTTGAGTGCTAAATATTTAGACGGACAGAAAACAGTGGGATTGTAGTTCATCATGTCACACACTTACTAAAATGCGATGTTAAAATTGGTTAATTCAGTCAAACAACCAGTGCTATTATGTTTGCTATCCACCGTAAGACAATGAACCATCTGAGAATCAGTCATAACCATGCATAATATTTAATGGATTTTATAGTAGATGCAGCAAACACAGTTATGAAGTGGTGCTCAACTAGTACCTGACTGTAACACCAAACAACAGCTCAAATGATCCAGGTATCTGCACGATAGTCAAATGCAAATGTCATTCTGAATAAATATATTTCAATGTGCTTGGCATAGTAACATAACTAATGGAATCCAGCCAGCATTCAGCACATATCAACAATTAATCACCAAGCTTTTTTTTTTTCAAAACCCCAACCTCCATATGCCATGATGGATAACTCATGTTGGTCCCCATCTACAGACTATAAATCCACCTTATCAGCAAATTCCAGTTCAGATCTACCTCTGTTTTCCTTCTCTTTTCTTTACTGTCATGTTTACAAATTCAATATAAAGCCGTGTTTGTTCAGTGCTTCCTTTCAAACAGATGTCGGCTGTCTTCACTGATGTTGATGCAATTATAGGCAAGCTGTTTGAAATGAACAATTCAAACATGGTGCTGGAAACGATTTAGCACTTTTGTGCACAAAGCTGTGTGCTTGCCAAAGAGCACACGCAGCATGTCATGGGATGTCCCCTAACCGAGATATTCCAGCATTACAATAACAGTATGTCTGCAATAAGAGGCAGGTGGGCTGTGCTCTCACTTGTTTAACAACTTATGAATTATCTATAGCTAGTTTTCACATCCATGAAAACAACCATTTTTGAAACCTTTTAGTGAACAGTTGTTAAAGGAATAGTTCACCCAAAAATAAAAATTTGCTGACAATTTTTTCACCTTCAGGACATCCAAGATGTAAATTACTTTGTTTGTTCATCTGAGAAATTAGGCATTACATCACTTGCTCACCAATGGATCCTCTGCAGTGAATGGGTGCCATCAGAATGAGAGTCCAAACAGCTGATAAAAACATCACAATAATCCACACGACTCCAGCCCATCAATTCATTGTCTTGTGACGTGAAAAGCTGCGTGTTTGTAAGAGACAAATCCATCATTAAAGCATTTTTACTTATGGTTAAACCATAGTTTCTATAGGAAAAATACAAGTCCATAATATTGCATTCTCCTGTGAAAAAGTAATCTTGTCTGAATCAGGAGAGAAATTTGCACAGATAAAGAACTGTTTACAAGCCAATACAGTTCTAAATAAATATGTCATATATATTTCATATATATATATTAAACTTAACTCCATTTTTGTGAAATGATTCATCATTATGATTCTTGTTGGTATTATTGTTCAATTTTGCATCTGACACACTCTGAGGAAGGCTGGGTGGCCGAAATGCATCAGTGTGCAGTGTTTCAGCTATTTTTAATGTTTCTAGAGTGAGCAATGTTTGAATAATGGCTTTTTAACATTTTGGAACTGGAAGAAGTGCCTTGGATTCGTCTTTCTATAAATATTTCAACTTTGATTTGAGAGGACAACAGAGCATAGACTTCTACTGGAGGAAGCATTATTATAGATTATGGACTCGTATTTTGGCCAGAAGTGACAGCTTAAAGTTAAAACACCCGAATGATGGATTTGTTTCTTATAAACATGCAGCTTTTTGTTCACAAGACATTATTGATGGACTGGAGTGGTGTGGATTTCTTGTGGATTATTATGATGTTTTTATCAACTGTTTGGATTCTCATTCTGACGGCACCCAATTTTTTTCCAGTTCTGTTCTGGACAGAACTTGGATGGCCTGAGGGTGAGTAAATTTTCATTTTTGAATGAACTATTTCTTTAAAAGAACCATTTTTTTTTTCTTAGTGTAAAGAACATTTTAAAAATCTTATATATTTTTATTATAAAGAACCTTCTGTGAAATGGATGTTAAAGGTTCTTCAAGGAACCAAAGATGCCAATATAGAACTTTTATTTTTATGAAAGATTTCATATAATAGATGTTTTACCAGTGTCCAAAATGAAGTAAAGCAATGATATCAAATCACGTATTTACATGGGTTCTGCACCAGCAAAGCAACTGTCATTGACATTAGAATGCAAATGGAAAAATGTCTCCAGGTAGGCTATTACAGATCCCCTTTGGACACCTCTTATAATTTATTATATTCATATTTTTATATTTTAAAGATAAAAAACCTGCAAACCCCTGAGTATAATGTTGTCAGGTCACGTAATTTCTAAGACTCAAGGCGGTTGTTTCGGAAAGCTTTCAAAACACTCAAATACAAACCATCTATGAATATGTATGACATATTTTTCTAATGAACCAATTGCTTAAGAGTCAAAAGCATGAGTGTAAATCATAAATATGCAACAGCTGTCCTATTAAAATGTCTATGGTCAAACCGTTTCAAGCTCTTTGAACACTAAAGAGCTGAGTTGTATTGGAATCCTGTACAGATCTCAGCTATGCATGCTAGACTGTAGTTTTATCCAAATTAAAAACAATGAGATATTTAAATGTTTTCATTTACTCAAGAAAACAGGAGTTGAAGTGGGCTCAACAAAGTCAAGGATACAGGATTCGGGCTGAACAAATCCAATCTGGCTTACACTGTTGACAAAAATGGATTTTTATCAGTCATATGAATGAGGAGAACAGATGAGGGCTCAACACTTATGTTTGTGAGGCTCCATTATGCAAGTTCAGAAAGGAGGAGGTTTTGGTTCTCTCCTTCACCATCCGTGGTGGTTGTCTTGTCAATTTGAAAAGGGGAGGTTTCCAAGAGGTCCAGGAGCTCCAGGATGAGTTTAAAGTCCATCTTGATGCTGAAAGCTGAACTGTAGTCCATAAACAGCATTCTGACATGTGCAGTGAACATCCAATCTCATGAAACACCAATAGAGCCAGAGCAATTTGAAGAACAGGAGATCAGTTTGAATAGTGTGAACAATTTAAACACATTTTCACAGTATGAAGCAACAGCATTGCTTCCTGAAATGCTCAAGAGAACACCTGGAAGAAAACAGAGGGATATGTAAATGCATAGGTGAATTTATATAAGGCCACGCTGCAACATTCAGCACATTGAATTGAGTACAATACACTGGGGCACAAAAGAGCGGCCTGTGATACTGTAGTGACCCATCATAGTATTTTTGCTAAGGCTCTTCATCCACTGTGTTTAAATATGTAGAGTCTAGGACTTAGAAACATAGAAGTGCATAGTGCATAGAAACACAAAACTTTTCAATTACAGGTCAAAATGACAATAAAAGCTCTATACAGATGCTTGTTGTTTACATCTGTAAAATAATATTTGCATAGCTCATTCATAATAAAAGACATAATGGCAGTTAATTCACAGGGAGATGAGGGAGTCAATTCATAAAAGCACCAATGAATACATACAGCAGCTAAATATGGAATTTTTCAGTGACAGTAGCGCAGGTATTAGCGCTGGTCGGACAATAGGTGGTGCTTTCTATGAAATTAGGTGACAGCTTGATTCTAAACTAAATAAAGGAATTATTAATTTATACACCTAAAGGATTAGTTCAATCAGAAATGAAGGACATGTGCAGTAAGTTCACTGGGGCAGACACGAGTGAGCATGCGTGATCTAAAACAACATGTAGAAAAATATAATACATGCTGTTACTGTTGTTCCTCGTTTTATTCTCAATATTTAATGATAGCCTCAAACCGGTATCATTGTTCATTACCACGGCAACCGATTGAACATCGCTGTACACTCTTGTATATAAAATTACCTGCACACATAAGAGATGACATGATTGGAAGAAAAGCTTGAGTACTGCATAATATTAGGTGACTATCTATTGCCTGTTCTATTCTTTGGGATATATTGATAAGAAATGTTGTCAAGTAAGTTTGATTCATAATGTTTCCCTCCAGTATAAAAAATTACACTCCTCCTGTTTGCTTTTGCAGGCAAACAGATATTCTGCCCCCAAAAGTCTAATTGGTAATTGTGTAACCCAATGAATTTAAATTTTGCTTAACAATAATTCATCATATGAACTTACGGTGATCAAATGAACTAGTATCTTGACAATGTAGCGTATCATATGCAATGTACTACCATAGCAATTATTTTGTGAATTTCTCAATTTGTTAGAGCATACATTAAAAGTCTTTGGATTAAAAGTCAAGTGCCTATTAGGCCATGTAGGCCTATTATTACATGGCTCTCTTGAATACTTGATTTATAATGACATGCTGGGGTCAGGTTTTTTATAATCATCTGAATTATGACATTGACTATTGTGCTGATTTTCTATCGAGACTAGATTTATATCACTTATATTAAGTCAGATGTCAGAAAGAGCTTTATTGCCAATTATGTGTCATGGTGCACACACGAGGGAGGAACAGGAACATGGAGACGAGGACGTAAACTCAAATAATAGTCTTTAATGACATCAAGGCAGGACAAGGCAGGACTCAGGGACAGGATACACCGGGAAGTAACGAGTAGACCAAACGAAATCAAACTCAAAAGACAGGACTAATATACAAGGGATAATTAACACATAACGAGACAAACACAGCTGGAACATACTTAACTCATAATGACATGAAACAAGGACAGGAAACAAACCAAATATGGACACAAGAGGTGGGAACACATGACACACACAACAGAACCCTGACATAACTCCCCCATCCCGGAAGGCGTGTCCCACGCCGTAACAGTTCCACCGGGGAGGGGGGGTGGGCGCTCTGGAGGCCCCTCAGGACAAACACGGACAGGAACACAGGACGGGGACCTCCAGAGCGGAACAGACAGACAGGGACCATGGCAGAGCTGGGAGCTCTGGAAGCCATGGCGGTGCAGGGAGCTCAGGAGGCCATGGTGGAGCTGGGAGCTCTGGCGGCCATGGCGGAGCTGGGAGCTCTGGAGGCCAAGGCGGTGCAGGCAGCTCAGGAGACCATGGCAGATGGACTTCGGGGCCTTGGCCTCGGTCCCCTCGGCCCGGCCCCTAGTCAAGTCAAGTCACCTTTATTTATATAGCGCTTTTAACAATACAAATTGTGACAAAGCAACTGCACAATATCAAAATGGGAAAATAGTGTCAATAATGTAAAATGACAAGATTAAACACTCAATTTTCAGTTAAAGGCATTTCATTGTTGAATTCAGTGATGGCATCGTCCAGCTCAGTTCAGTTCAAAAAGTTTCTGTTCAATCAAGTCGACGATATAGCTGGAAATGAAGTGTCCCCAACTAAGCAAGCCAGAGGCGACAGCGGCAAGGAACCAAAACTCCATTGGTGACAGAACGGAGAAAAAAACCTTGGGAGAAACCAGGCTCAGTCAGGGGGCCATTTCTCCTCTAGCCAGACGACACAGCAGTTCAATTCCAACTGCTGCAAAGTCAGATTGGATGGCTCAAGTTGTTCCCGAGGTCTTTTCCTGATGGCTGTCTAGATGACGGAGTCCTCACTGGGGGTCTGTCTCTGGGGCTCATCTAGGTGTCCTGGTCTCCGCTGACGTTCAAGGCTGTAGAGGTCGCCTCTAGGTGCTGATCCACCATCTGATCTGGTGACTGCAGTGACCTCGGAATAAGAAAGAAACAGACTAATATTAGCGTAGATGTCAATCTTTTTACGATGTAACAAGTACATCATGTGTTATGGGAAGTGTTCCCAGTTCCGGTTGATCTAATTAATGCAGCCTAACAATCCTTTAACGGATTTGAATAATAGAAGTGTATTAGTGTGTTATGTGTACGCCAGGTTAAAAAGATGGGTCTTTAATCTAGATTTAAACTGACAGAGTGTGTCTGCCTCCCGAACAGTGTTTGGCAGATTGTTCCAGAGTTTGGGCGCTAAATAGGAAATAAATCTGCCGCCCGCAGTTGATTTTGATATTCTAGGTATTATCAAATGGCCAGAGTTTTGAGAACGCAGCGGACGTGAAGGACTATAATGCGATAAGAGCTCGCTCAAGTACTGAGGATCTAAACCATTCAGGGCTTTATAAGTAATTAACAAGATTTTAAAATCTATACGATGTTTAGTAGGGAGCCAGTGCAGTGTTGACAGAACCGGGCTAATGTGCTCATACTTCCTGGTTCTAGTAAGAACTCTAGCTGCTGCATTTTGAACCATCTGTAATTTGTTTATTAAGCGTGCAGAACAACCACCCAATAAAGCATTACAATAATCTAACCTTGAGGTCATAAACGCATGAATTAATATTTCTGCATTTGACATTGAGAGCATAGGTCTCAGTTTAGATATATTTTTAAGATGAAAAAATGCAATTTTACAAATGCTAGAAACGTAGCTGTCAAAGGAGAGATTACGATTAAATAGCACACCTAGGTTCCTGACTGATGACGAAGAATTTACAGAGCAGCCATCAAGTGTTAGACAGTGTTCTAGGTTATTACTTGTGGGGGTTTTAGGTCCGATAATTAACACCTCTGTTTTTTCAGAATTTAGCAGTAAGAAATTACTCGTCATCCAGTTTTTTATATCGACTATGCATTCCATAAGTTTCTCAATTTGGTGTGTTTCACCAGGCCGTGAAGAAATATAGAGCTGAGTATCATCAGCATAACAGTGAAAGCTAACCCCGTGTTTCCTAATGATATTTCCCAAGGGTAACATATAAAGCGTGAAAAGTAACGGCCCTAGTACTGAGCCTTGAGGAACTCCATACTGCACTTGTGATCGATATGATACCTCTTCATTCACTGCTACGAATTGATGACAGTCAGATAAGTATGATTTGAACCATGCTAATGCACTTCCACTAATGCCAACAAAGTTTTCTAGTCTATTCAAAAGAATGTTGTGATCGATAGTGTCGAACGCAGCGCTAAGATCCAGGAGAACTAATAGAGAGATACAACCACGATCAGATGATAAGAGCAGGTCATTTTTAACTCTAATGAGAGCAGTCTCAGTACTATGATACGGTCTAAATCCTGACTGGAAATCCTCACAGATATCATTTTTCTCTAAGAAGGAATATAATTGTGAGGATACAACCTTTTCTAATATCTTTGACAGAAAAGGGAGATTCGAGATCGGTCTGTAATTAACTAGATCTTTGGGGTCAAGTTGTGGTTTTTTAATGAGTGGCTTAATAACAGCCAATTTAAAGTTTTTGGGGACATATCCTAATGACAATGACGAATTAATAATAGCCAAAAGAGGATCTATGACTTCTGGAAGCACCTCTTTTAGTAGTTTAGATGGAATAGGGTCTAACATACATGTTGTTGGTTTAGATGATTTAACAAGTTTATACAATTCTTCCTCTCCTATAGTAGAGAATGAGTGGAATTGTTCCTCAGGGGATCTATAGTACACTATTTGATGTGATGATATAGCTGACGGCTGCATGGTTACAATTTGATCTCTAATAGTATCAATTTTGGAAGTAAAATAGTTGTAGCTATTCTATCTGTAGCCAGCACTAACTCTGATAGAAAATCAGCAAATTCTTTAATAAAGTCTGTATGGTGCCCTGGTGGCCTGTATACAGTAGCCAGTACAAACGTTATGGGGGATTTATCATTAATACTTTTTTCTCTAGATCATTTTATATGAAGCACCATTACTTCAAAGGAGTTATACTTAAAGCCTGTCTTCTGAGAAATACTGAGAATATTGTTATAAATTGTAGCAACACCTCCCCCTTTGCCTTTTGGACGCGGCTCATTTTTGTAACAGTAATCTTAGGGGGTAGACTCGTTTAAAATAATGTCTTCATCTGGTTTTAGCCATGTTTCTGTCAAACAGAGCAAATCTAGGTTATGATCATTAATCAAATCATTTACAAAAAGTGCTTTTGTAGAAAGGGACCTGATATTCAGTAAACCAAGTTTTATCAATTGTTTCTGTGTATTGTTAACATTTTTTATTTGTTGAACATCAATTAAATGGTTACTCATAAATAGTTTTTGACGTTTTCTGTATTTTCTAGTCCGGGGAACAGACACAGTCTCTATAGTGTGATATCTAGGTGAAGGAGTCTCTATGTGCTGAGAATTAACTGACTTCTGTGACGTGAGGCGGCTAGCAGACGGTCGGTTTAGCCAGTCTGTCTGCTTCCTGACCTGGGCTCCAATTAGTCAAGTATGAACTCTAAGACTATGTGCCAAATTTCTAGAGAGAATAGCGGCACCACCCCAGGAGGGATGAACACCATCTCTTTTCAACAGGTCAGGTCTGCCCCAAAAACTCGTCCAATTGTCTTTTAAAACCTATGTTGTTTTGCAGGCACCACTTAGACATCCAGTCATTTAATGATGACAGTCTGCTATGAATCTCATCACCCCGGTAAGCAGGGAGGGGGCCAGAGCATATTACAGTGTCTGACATCGTACTTGCAAGTTCACACACCTCTTTAACATTATTTTTAGTGATCTTCGACTGGCGAAGTCGAACATCATTAGCGCCGGCGTGGATAACAATCTTACTGAATTTACGTTTAGCATTAGCCAGCACTTTTAAATTTGCCAAGATGTCAGGCGCCCAGGGCCAGACAGACAGGACAGGACAGCCCACAGGAACAGGAAGCCCTCCAGGGCTAGTTTGGAGGCTGAGGCTTCTTCTGGGCACACAGCTGGAACATACTTAACTCATAATGACATGAAACAAGGACAGGAAACAAACCAAATATGGACCCAAGTGGCGGGAACACATGACACACACAACAGAACACTGACATTATGTTTGCGCATACAAGGAATTAGTTTTGGTGTCACAAGCTTCCAGTACACAGATACAACAACAACACACACAGATAAAAATAAGATTTGAATAATGTAGACACGTATATACTGTATAAATAAACATAAAATAGAAAAATAAATTGAAAAATAAAATAAATTGTATGTACAGGTGTGGTGTTGGTGATATAGCCTACTAGCCGGAACAACTTCTTTATGTTTACAGACATGATGTAATGATGCAGCGGCATGCTCAAATTTCCTGCACCCTCAAAAAACCTACCAGTTTTACTCAAATTAGAAAATATTATAAGCTAACCGTTGTAAATCGGGCTAAAGTAAGGTGATAGTTTTGAACACTAGCTGGTTATGTACTTGCTCGAATATTGATTTTGGATAATTTTTAACCAAAAAAAGTTACGGACTGCAGCTTTAATTAAATAAATAATATATTATCTATTTGCCTGCATAATGGTGTAGTGACAGACGCTAACTTAACATATATTTCAGTTTTTCTATTTGTTCTCAATCTTAGCTGATGTCCCAGTTATAATTCTAGCCCATACATTTATTATTATATAAAAATGCAAATTAATATACAACCCCAAATCAGAAAAAGTTGGGACAGTATGGAAAACGCAAATAAAAAAAGAAAGTAGTGATTTCTAAATTTACTTTGACTTGTATTTCATTGCAGACAATATGAACACAAAATATTTCATGTTTTGTCTGGTCAACTTCATGTCATTTGTAAATATACATCCTTTCCTGTCATTCAGACCTGCAACACATTCCAAAAAAAGTTGGGACAGTAAAGCATTTACCACTTTGTAATGTTGCCATTCCTTTTCACAACACTTAAAAGATGTTTAGGGACTGAAGACACCAAGTGATGAAGTGTTTCAGGTGTAATTTTGTCCCATTCTTCCTGCAGACAAGTCTTAAGGTGGGCAACAGTACGGGGTCTTCGTTGTCGCATTTTGCGTTACAAAATGCGCCACACATTCTCTATTGGAGACAGGTCGGGACTGCAGGAAGGCCAGTCAAGTCCCCGTACCCTCTTCCTCCGCAGCCAGGACTTTGTAATGTGTGCAGAATGTGGTTTTGCATTGTCTTGTTGAAATATGCATGGATGTCCCTGGAAAAGATGTCTTCTTGAAGGCAGCATCTTGTGCTCCAAAATCTCTATGTACTTTTCAGCATTAATGGTGCCATCACAGAAGTGCAAGTTACCTTTGCCAAGGGCACTGACTCAACCCCATACCATGACAGACCCTGGCTTTTGGACTTGTTGCTGGTAACAGTCTGGATGATCCTTTTCTTCTTTGGTCCGGAGCACACGGCATCCATTCCTTCCAAAAAATACCTGAAATACTGATTCATCTGACCACAGTACACGTTTCCACTGTGTGATGGTCCATCCCAGATGCCTCCGAGCCCAGAGAAGTCGACGGCGCTTCTGGACACTGTTAACATAGGGCTTCCGTTTGGCACAGTACAGCTTTAACTGGCATTTGTGGATGTAACTACGTATGGTACTTGACAAAGGTTTGCCAAAGTAGTCCTGAGCCCATGTGGTGATATCGCTTATAGATGAATGACGATTCTTGATGCAGTGCCACCTGAGGGATCGGAGATCACGGTTGTTCAGCTTAGGCTTGCGCCCTTGTCCTTTACGCACTGAAATTCCTCCAGATTCCTTGAATCTTTTAATTATATTATGCACTGTTGAAGGTGAAATATCCAAATCTCTTCCTATCTTTCTTTGAGGAACATTGTTTTTAAACATTTCAATAATTTTCTCACGTATTTGTTGGCAAACTGGCGATCCTCGGCCCATCTTTGCTCCTAAAGGACTAGACCTTTCTTGGATGCTGCTTTTGTACCAAATCATAATTACAATCACCTGTTGACATCAACTGTTTCAAATCACATCATTATTTAACCAATTTACCTCATTACTAGCCCTAAATTGCTCCTGTCCCAAATTCTTTTGGAATGTGTTGCAGGTCTGAATGACAGGAAAGGATGTATATTTACAAATGACATGAAGTTGACCAGACAAAACATGAAATATTTTGTGTTCATATTGTCTGCAATGAAATACAAGTCAAAGTAAATTTAGAAATCACTACTTTCTTTTTTTATTTGCGTTTTCCATACTGTCCCAACTTTTTCTGATTTGGGGTTGTAAACAAATCCCACCACAAAACCCACTGATCCATGTAAGTGATGTAACCGAGAACAACCCTTAGTCAATTCACAGTCATTTCAACTCAAGTGTATTTTCTTCTGTAAGAACGCTGGGACTTTAGCCTGTTGATGTTTCTCTAAGAAATGTAGATGCATACAATTAAAGCTTAAGTGGGACCCATATTATCATTTACACAATGTATTCGCCCTTTTTCAGGTTTCCAGCAGCAAATCACCATTTAAGTACCTTATTTCCACTCTTTAATGCCAAGAAACTGTCTGACTATCTCCAAATCGCATACTCATAAAGTGAACTAATAAACCCAATAATCAGCCTCCCTCAATGGACATTGTGTGTGGCAGCCGGAAGGCAGGTCCTCTAATTCCCAGTAACGACTGGTTATTGCTGAATATATCTTTGAGAATGGAGAAAATAATGGGACATGCTGCTCTAGGGTGCCCATATAATCCATCCATTAGGATTTAATGTGATTTAGCCCTTAGTGTGTGTAAGGAAAGAGGGAGAGATATTCAAGAGAGATTGCGGTTGTGGTTAATACACAAAAAGGGAATGCAGATAAAGAGGTGGATATTAAATACATCAAAATATATAAGTGATATTGCAAACTAAAAGTCACATTGACTAATGAGAGAATGAATGATTTGAAAAATGTTAAACTGATATAAACACAGAAGTCACCTTCACAGAGAAGCTCTCAACTTCATCTTCAGCAGATCGTTCTAATTAAAAGAGCCATTAACCTACAGGG
>JALXFT010003162.1:0-100001 GCA_023376895.1 Aspiorhynchus laticeps
TTCCTTTTTGGCTCCTTTAAATACAAGACCAAGCGTTCGATCGTCAGAGCGTCAACGAATCTTTCTACAGCGTCGTTGGCAGGGCGGCCATAGCGATTTTGACGCACTCGCCGCCTGCGGTGTGAACGCACAGTTAGAAATCCCAGAAGTCGCTGCGGGTGGCCGGTGTACGGAAGTCTGTGAGCTTTAAACTCGCTCTCGCAAATACTTGATGGCTCTTGAAGTTGAAAGTAAACATTTATCGTTTTGTTTTGCTTAATTTTAGTAAAGTTCTAAGACCCGGAGAAAGTCTGCATTTTTATTGACATATTAAAATGAATCTTAACATAGTCCTAGTTAAACATATAACGCTATAAAATAAAACAATATACAATTATATGAAAATAATATCTATAATAGTATGAAATGTTTTAATAAGTTATGACATTTGTTTGTAATGTTATGTTATATTATATTTATTGTTCATTGGCCGCTGCTTAAGCTGAGACTATGCTGTCAGTTAAGCAAGAACGCAGCACATCTCAATTCTTATAAGGGTGCGTTCTGTGTCCTCGCGTCCTTCCGAGTTCGTTCTTCCAAGGAAGCTTGGCAAGACCGGTCTCCATTCTTTGCGTTCCTGGAATGGAGATACAGCCACTGTCTGGTTCACTGCCAAACAACGCCATTGGATTAGAGTGCGGTCAATTTCACAGCTCAAACAGGAGAAGCGCGATTTCGCAGGCTGCAGTGGTAAACGCTAAAAATGTGGGGTTTTAATAATAGCATTCTGACACTTGGAATTTTAAGATGTAAAAAAGTAAACACCTGTTTTTATTGAATAAACAAACGTTTTTACGTGGTAGTCGTGTATTTTTTTTATTTTCATTTGCAATGCCCAAGAGCAGCTTCAAATTTAAATGGTTTTGTCTTTAATCAGATGAGAATGTGGCAATTAAATATACTATTTGTGTAATATTGATGATTAAGTTAGAGGTTTGTTTATTTTTAGACATTAAGAAAATCCTAAAATCGCCCCTGCTTGGGTGTGGAATGTTACAAACAAGCACTAACGCACAAACTCTTATCACATCAACATCTCTGACACATTGATGGACACAAGACGTACACACAGACACACCTTCTTTCATATTATGTATCTAACAATACATAAGTACATCCTGACAGATGTGTTTCATTTGGAGTGAAACACATCTGTCAGGATGTGGATGTTGTTCTAAAAATACAAAAACTCTCATAATATACCTTGTCAAAACAGAAGTGATCTACTTCGTAAATAAGCTAAGCTAAAAAGGATAGCATATATCTCACACATTTTGAAAGCAAAACAAGATAAAATGCCTGACTAGATCAGTTTTTAATGTTTAATTCAATGTGTTACTTGCTCTTTCTGCTGAAATTTACTAGAAATTTCTAAGTGAACCATTATTGTAGGATGTCGCATATTGTGTTACTTATTAGTGCATTAAGTTATATGGCAAAAACTGACTTAAGATTTGATCTGTCAGCTATTGAAATAGATTTTATATGTGAAACTTCTAGTGTGACATAGAATGCTAACAGATCCAAAGTGACTCAGACTCTCATATGCAAATACAGAATACTGAAAAGGATGACAAACGGATGAACCATTACAACAGCATATAATTGGCCTGCCAAACCACATCTATTCACCTGAATGTTCTGATGATACCTGATCTTTAAGCGTTTTGGTTGAAAGTCTACTAAAGCTCCACCCATTACTTTTATAGTTTGTTCATAGTAATTTTTAATGACTGAGACATCAAACCTGATATGTCACATCACATGAGTGCACATGCTGTACTTCTTTTCTTATTAAGTTTGTGTCCTTTTTTTCACCTTATTATGGAATTGTACAATATAGATTAACTGATGTAAAAAGGCAAAATACGTTTGCGTTCTTTGGTAAATATATGTTTCACCTTTTCTCTTATTGTCATGTTATATCCTTGCGATTATCAGGCTATAAATAATCACTTGTGTTTAGAGTGACAGTAGAGGCGACAGATTTGCAAATCAGAAAGTACACCGCAGCCAATTCACTTAAAGGCTATAATTATAGAAGGAATACATTTAGGGGAAAGGCGGGGATCCTTTTTGAACGGCATAGTTTCCAACGCATGTCATTAATTACTTACGTACACGTTGTTCCTAGGCATATCACTTCGCCAGACGATTTGCTTTATTTCAAAGGTCCTTACAGCCTAAAACAGCAAAAGAACCAAAACCCACAACGACACTGGCCAATCAAATAAATATAGTAAACAAAAGGATACAATCGACAGATTATATCCATTTTGTTGCCACAAAATTACGCTTTTATTATGTACGGAAAGCACATAGCCTATCTCTCCCGCTTTCTCTCCCTCACAGATGCACATTAACATCGCGCTAATGTTGTTAGCGCTACTCTGACGATTTTATCAGTAACATAGTTTAACAACTTAAAAACTACATGACTTCACAAGCGAGGTAACAACAACGGCGCTGTGAAGAAAATGAACTTTAAGTTTCACTATAACTAACGTTAGAGACATTGCTGCCGAACACTTTTGAGAGACCCACAGACTCACAGAGGTAATCTCTCTCTCTCTCTCTCTCTCTCTCTCTCTCTCTCTCTCTCCTCTCATAACTTAGTTATTAACTGTATTAACTGCATCTGACTGCATTAGTTTGCTATCAACGGCTCAAGCCTCTGTTACGGTTTAAAATGACGTTTTGGAATTAGCAAGGGAGGCGTTGGATGAGATGCGGAAGAAATAATCCTACTCACAATAGCGATTTAAGTAGAAAAACCGGACGAATGCCTTGAAATATATAATCTGATCGATGTCTTGAGGTGTGGCAACCGTAGTATAAGCGGAATAATTGACTTCGGACCATTGAATTATTAGAAAAATAATGCACACCCGAGGTGTAACGGCCACTCCGCTTCGCGTCGTGACCGCATCACCACCTCAGGTGTGCATTATTTTTCTAATAATTCAACGGCCGTCGTCAATTATTCCTTACTTATTGCTCTTTTGTTGGTTTTGATTGCTTCTATTGATCTCATTTGTTAATGGCTTTGGATAAAAGCGTAAACTAAATGATTATAAATGTAAATTCAGAGCATGATTGATTGGCCTATTCTTAGGCTAAACCTGAAATCCTCACCAAATCTTATCTTCCAGGACATACTTTGAAGCCTTTCTATCGAATTTCCTTTTTTTTAATGTTTATCGGATACTGCCCTTTTGTTTTCTAATCCAAAATAGTTTGATACAATGTTGGATCCATATTCTCCTGTTAACGTCCTGTCTTAATGGGGTTTTTCCAAATTTGCCGTCACATTGCTTTTATCATGCATCTTTTATTTATTTATTTATTTTTTTGGTGTTTTTTTATTTTATTTATTTACCTCTAAAAGTAATATATTTTTATGCAAAACGTTTCAGTAAAATAAATAAATAAATAAAATTTAAAATAAAAAATAAAACAAAATGTTGGTGACTTTGGTGACATATGATGGTAATAAAATTTCAAAAGCCACTATCTGGCTGTAGTACTCATTGGCTGCAATCTATAAACCATTGTTGTAACGAAATTAACCTCTTAAGTTTTAGATTTTATCCCAAGTTAAAATTGTAGAATTAAAGAAAAAATGTGTTGGGTGAGACTACTAAACAATGCCAAAATATGCTTGCAGAAAAATCTGACAATGCTATCATCACATGCTATTTATATAAAAAGAAACTGTGATAAAATGGCTTGACCTAATATGGCTACATTATGATTTAGTTATTGATCATATTACAGTGTAATTATGTAAACTACAATAAAACTTTTACACTGAATGAAATGAATAATGCAGTTAATATGTGTCAGGGTTCTGTTGTGTGCGTCATGTGTTCCCGCCTCATGTGTCCATATTTGGTTTGTTTCCAGCCATGTTTGTCTAATTATCTATGACTTACCTGTGTATTTATAGTCCTGTCTGTTCAGTTTAATTTGGTCTGGTCTACTTGTTACTTCCCGGTGTATCCTGTCTCTCTGTCCTGCCTTGATGTCCTGATTAAAGACTATTATTTGAGTTTACGTCCTCGTCTCCGTGTTCCTGGTCCTCCCTCGTGTGTGCACCATAGCAATATGTAGGTTACATATGACTACATGCCCATTTATTTTACAACCCCAAATCAGAAAAAGTTGGGACAGTATGGAAAACGCAAATAAAAAAAAGAAAGTAGTGATTTTTAAATTTACTTTGACTTGTATTTCATTGCAGACAATATGAACACAAAATATTTCATGTTTTGTCTGGTCAACTTCATGTAATTTGTAAATATACATCCTTTCCTGTCATTCAGACCTGCAACACATTCCAAAAAAAGTTGGGACAGTAAAGCATTTACCACTTTGTAATGTTGCCATTCCTTTTCACAACACTTAAAAGACGTTTAGGGACTGAAGACACCAAGTGATGAAGTGTTTCAGGTGTAATTTTGTCCCATTCTTCCTGCAAACAAGTCTTAAGGTGGGCAACAGTACGGGGTCTTCGTTGTCGCATTTTGCGCTTCAAAATGCGCCACACATTCTCTATTGGAGACAGGTCGGGACTGCAGGCAGGCCAGTCAAGTACCCGTACCCTCTTCCTCCGCAGCCAGGACTTTGTAATGTGTGCAGAATGTGGTTTTGCATTGTCTTGTTGAAATATGCATGGACGTCCCTGGAAAAGATGTCTTCTTGAAGGCAGCATATTGTGCTCCAAAATCTCTATGTACTTTTCAGCATTAATGGTGCCATCATAGAAGTGCAAGTTACCTTTGCCAAGGGCACTGACACAATCCCATACCATGACAGACCCTGGCTTTTGGACTTGTTGCTGGTAACAGTCTGGATAATCCTTTTCTTCTTTGGTCCGGAGCACACGGCGTCCATTCCTCCCAAAAAATACCTGAAATACTGATTCATCTGACCACAGTACACGTTTCCACTGTGTGATGGTCCATCCCAGATGCCTCCGAGCCCAGAGAAGTCGACGGTGCTTCTGGACAATGTTAACATAGGGCTTCCTTTTGGCACAGTACAGTTTTAACTGGCATTTGTGGATGTAACTACGTATTGTGGTACTTGACAAAGGTTTGCCAAAGTAGTCCTGAGCCCATGTGGTGATATCGCTTATAGATGAATGACGATTCTTGATGCAATGCCGCCTGAGGGATCGGAGATCACGGTTGTTCAGCTTAGGCTTGCGCCCTTGTCCTTTACGCACTGAAATTCCTCCAGATTCCTTGAATCTTTTAATTATGTTATGCACTGTTGAAGGTGAAATATCCAAATCTCTTCCTATCTTTCTTTGAGGAACATTGTTTTTAAACATTTCAATAATTTTCTCACGTATTTGTTGGCAAACTGGCGATCCTCGGCCCATCTTTGCTCCTAAAGGACTAGACCTTTCTTGGATGCTGCTTTTGTACCAAATCATAATTACAATCACCTGTTGACATCAACTGTTTCAAATCACATAATTATTTAACCAATCTACCTCATTACTAGCCCTAAATGCTCCTGTCCCAACTTTTTTTGGAATGTGTTGCAGGTCTGAATGACAGGAAAGGATGTATATTTACAAATGACATGAAGTTGACCAGACAAAACATAAAATATTTTGTGTTCATATTGTTTGGAATGAAATACAAGTCAAAGTAAATTTAGAAATCACTACTTTCTTTTTTTATTTGCGTTTTCCATACTGTCCCAACTTTTTCTGATTTGGTGTTGTATATGCAAATAGACAGATGCAATTAAATGTAAAATAAAACATTTAGTGTAAAAACGATATTGATATGTTGAGTAATACAGTATATTTATGACAGTGGAGTGTTTTTCCAAGCATCAAATTAATTTGCCAGTATAGTTACTGGACTGATGAGTTTCATGGACTTTTACTAGTGAGAGATACGAAGGGGGTGCACTTCCTGTGAGACAGGAGAGTAGCCAGAAAGGAGACTCTGGGTGTGCATCACAAAAAAACTGGGTGTGCCACATTTATTGTCAGATTAATGCGCAAAAAAAAAAAGAAAAAAATAAGCATGCTTATACGGTATTAATATGTTAGTTTAACCAGTTCATTTTTGTGTAGGCTATATGTGTCTGTTAACGTTTTGGATGTCTTTGAAAATCACTATTTTATATCTGCAACAAAGTGTGTGTGTGTGTGTGTCAGCATGCGTGCTGTATATTTAGTATTATTAAACCTTTCACGTCTGAGTGTGTGTGTGTGTTTGTGTGAAATGGAGCGCATCACAGCAATGAACCGGCTACTTTATTAAACGAACCAAAAAATAAAAAAATAAAAATCTTTAATTACGTAGTCGGAATGAAAAGGTGCATTTCTTTATTAAAGTCAGCATCGCATTCTGCAACTTTATCTTTTCAGCCGACACTGACTGAGAAGAAATCACTAGTTTATTAACGAATAATTAAAATGTTTTCTTTTGCCTTTTGTGGTGGTTTCTGCCCTTACCACGAAGAATCACTCTTGCAGTCTCGGGGTTTTGATGCCAGAAGAGAGACTTTATTATCATTTGACAATAAGGCCGAGAGACCCTGCAGGGAATCTCCCGAGTCTGTATCTACACATTCTTATATAGTTTTCTCCTTTAAGGCGTGTTCCATACATTTCCTATACCATTGTTTATCTTCTTTTGGCTGTGCCTCCATCTGCTTCCTGGAGCAGATAATAGGCCTCAATTTACGTTACGTTAAAGGAGGAGACGCTATCATGACAAAACAGGATGTGCAGCTTTACCTTACACCATACGTCAGCACATTCTATTCTTCTGCAGGCTCACACAGGCAGATACAATTTTATAATAGTAGAATAACTTGATACATAAATGGCTATTTTCACATTGATTAAACTTGATTAATTTATATTTTGATTAATAAAACTCTTCTACATTCCCCCCTTTGAGACTTACTAAGTCTCACCTTTACTTGTCTTTCCCAGAGTGCAGTTTCATAATTCAGTCTCATCAGTTATTACTACCTAGTGACCAAATTAAGTCATACAGCTTTATCACCAATGACTAAATTATGCAACAGCGCTCTGGCGGAGCAGCAGGACCAAACCTCTCCCCCACACTTGACTAGGAAGGAGTAAAAGATCCTGTCTCCTTAATCCCTCATTTAAGATACAACAATATTATAAGCATGAGCGTGCAATTAGTTCAGGACTTGCCTGTGGTTGTCACCAGGGGCAGACTGGGACAAAATTTCAGGCCGGGAAATCTCACTCTCATCCAGGCCATCCCATACACCCACAACAAATTTTGAAACCGGACAACAATATATTTTTGTATGGCCATCATCATCATTGCATAAAAAAGTTTAAATTCCTAGGCTGGGGCCATGCAAAATAATTAAAGGTTATCTTTTGAACTTCCATTTTCCTTTTTAGTCTCTTCATATTCCCTGACATCTCTCTCTCTCTCATGTGTATGTTTACTTTTTTCACTCATTTTCTTGCACCTGTCACTCTTCCAGCACCTTGTTGCAAAACAGCCACTTCATTGTAATTTGTTTGCACATAGTATACATTTATTTTAGAAAAAAATAAGTATTACATTATTGTTTTATCTTGTCAAAATTAGCACAATAATAGCATAATAATTCATCATGAATATATCTTTATAGAACAATCTTAAAATCGAATATGTTTTTGCATTATCATGGGTCATGTTTTGTCCTAAGGAAAATTAACCATGGTATAATTAGGCCTATGGTAAAAGTAACCATGTTTTTGGTGGATTGATTACTATTTGTATAACCAGAGTTTTATTACAAATACCATGGTGAAACTATATCGTTTGCAACCGCGGAAAAAGTATTAATTTGTGGTTACCATGGTTTAACTATAGTAATCATGTTTTTTGGTTTTATTTTTAGTAAAACCACGGTTAATTTTCCTAAGGGTTGTGTTGTTGTCTGCCATAACTCCTCCTAAACCCATTATAAAACTGTGAATATTTGTCTGCTAAATTTCTTCTATTTACAATAGTAATTATGTCCTTTTGTTAAGTTTGCAGTAATTGACTGCTGCTACTACTAACATTTGCTAGCAGTTTAATGTTTAACTAAGTAAACAAAGATAAAACTACAATAGTCTATTTACAGATGTAACTGACCTGCACTTGAAGCCCTGAACAGGACAGTTTTGCCTCTCTGCTCCACCTGGGCACTTCCACTCCATTCTAGAGTCTCGCGTCCTTTTGGCGGACGCGCGGAGCGCGCGCGAGGTGAATCGCATTACCAGTCAAGACATGATTTTTATTAGAGTTTTATTATTGAATTGCGAATTCGGAAATAATCACTTTAGTACATTCGGTAGGCAACAAAAACAACAATATAAAAAAATAATAATAAATTATAAAAAAAAATTTAAAATGCAGGGCAGCGGGCCAAATTGGCTGCCAGGCCACCGGGAATTCTCCCGGTTCTCCCGATGGCCAGTCCGCCCCTGGTTGTCACAGTTATGTATACAACATAAATACAAATTCAAAACATAAAACATCACACAAAAATAGCATAGTTGATCTTCAGCCCAGACACTTTGCGCATCGTAGAGGGCCACCCATGGGCAGAGGTTTGGCTAGCACTTACACCCAGGGTATGGTTCATCTTTATACTTCTTCTTCGTCCTCAGTTGAGGTACTAGAATCTCCATCATTTGTCAATGTTTGTGACTTCCAGTTGGGTGTATAAGGCCAGTCTGGGTAATGTACATTTTGGTTACTCTTCAAATTCAATTTTTCATCATCTTGACATCTTAGCATTTCTAGCTTTGACAACTTGTGCATCTATTTTGCTGATCAATGCAAGATTCGTCCTCGCGATCATAACTGCACACTCACTGGTTCTTATTAGTGGAGCAAACCATTCCCTGGCCTTGATAGAACTGCTGTCACCTGTAAATGGAAACTTTCAGAGTATTCTGTTAGTGATATCAAGCATGCTCATCTGGCCAGTTGTCCTTCTTGGTGTGACCTGTGGAAATTTCATGTGGGTTGAGGGCTGTCCTGGCCCCTTTTTTTGAGCTCTCACAAATCCATTGCTGTCAATACAATGAGTATAGGGCTAATACCCATTTTCTATATTATAATAAACAATTTGGTTTTACTCAGTTTTCTGCATCCTTACAATTTTTTAATTAATTTCAAATTTATTCTCAACAATTTGCTAATTCAGTTATCTCTTTGTTTTATAAACTGAGTTCCACCATATCACTGGATACTTTCTTAGGCCTATCTTGCTCAGTAGCATAGGCCTTTTGACCTGGAACATGCTCAACCCACGTTAATTATGTTAACATTCAGACAATATTTTATCCTTTTGACACAGATTCAGCTCCATCATGATATGCTGAAAAGAAAGTTAGATATGGGGTGGACACCTTCCCATGTAATGCGCTGCGCAAGTGTGGCACTGTTTTTCTTTATGCCACAACAATAACCTAGGTACTGACCAGGAAACTTAACCAAATTCATCCATGATCATTATTTTATTGGGCATAATTTGCCCTGTGGGCCCACATATTAAAATTTGCATACAGCTGTTTTGGCAAAATGATTAATTTGCCTCAGTGTCTCGTCAGACACCTTCTTTCACTCCACAACACCATCATTCATACTTTTTCACACTCTTTCACACCCCCCTTTTTGGCCAAAAACATGTTTTGTCTTGAGATTTGTCTGATTGTGAACTGAATGGTTTTATCTGTGGAATGCCACGGTTTCCGAATAGGATAATATTAACTTTTTTTTTTTTCTTTCATTGGACTTTCCTGAGCGTAGACCTGGTAGCATTCCACATTGGTAGCATTCCACACGTTTCTGAATGTCATATGCATCTGGACAACATCAGTCACTATAAAGTTTAATTTAACCTCTCTTTTTTTCTCAAGCAAAATCTAATAGATTTATTGGTTTAGAATATTTGTCTTAGGCATTGTGCAATTGAGAGAGCCAATTGTAATTTCTCAAATGCCACTTGTTTGTTTAATTTAAAGTTTAGTCAAATACTTTTTGTTATTGCTCATGAGCTACTTTGAGAAGAGGATTGGAGATCTCTGCATAATCTAGGATCCATGGCCATCAACATTTCTATCTTATTATCCCCAGTGATGACAGCATTTATGATTTCATGATTTTGGATCTCTGGAGTAATTATTATTATTTTTATTTTATTTTCTTTTTTCAATAACAAAATGGAGTAACCAATATTTTTATTTTATCAGTCATGTTTTTTATTTGTCATCCTGTCTACCCTTTTTTTATTTGTTTTTGTTGTTGTTGTTATCTATTTATTTTTTCTTTTCCCCAGAGAGTTCAGCATCGTTGTCATTAATTCAGTTGTGCATTTCCCCCCTAGTTGGTTAATGAAATAGCCCTCACTATGCCAAATCCAGCTCCACTTTTATCTGATTGGTGAGTCAAGCACCCACTTCTGTCTGTCAAAGACATAAGGTTGGACTGGTACCTATTGAAAAGCAGATTGAGAATGTTAGTTAAAACACAGAATTCAGAGAACTGCTGGGAGACCAGTGAATAATCAAGATGAATTAATAAATTAACAAAATTTGAAGCAGTCTCTATAGTGATCAAATAAAAATGCAGCACCTGTGCACGCAAAGGGAAGGGATGGAAGTGCTTTAAGTCTGTAGAAGCTGTTTGGCTGTTGCACTGGGTCGTCAGTCTGTGATGGCACTCAAAGGCCTGATGTTGTGGTGTTTGATTTCCGTTGTTTCTCTGCCTCTCCTCAGTCTGGCTTTTGACTCCTGCCAGAGCTTTGCATTTCAGGATGTTCTCTTCACCCTCAGGAAAAGTCTCAAGTGAAAGATTCACCTTTTCCTGCTTTAAGTCAGCCTTTCTCCATGCAGAAGTGTTCACTCCTCTTTCACGAGGGGAGTTGATAGTTCATCAGCCCCTCCCTCTTCTTCTCTCTGCAGCTGTGTCTTTGCTTCTTCACCGCATTGTTAGACAGACTCCAGTTCAATGCTTCCTTTTGTCAAGGCTCTGTTCTAGAAGCCATCTGGAATTTTAACACCCAGAGACTGCATTAATCAAAATGAACCTCTGTCCAAATTGTGTCTGAGCAATCAGCTCTTTATCTAATTTCACTTTTCAACCATCTCTTTCAATGGTCTCTTAATAAAAAAGGTTAAATAGAGCTGATAAAATGTAAAAACTGTAACTTGAATGCAATGTAAGTCGCTTTGGATAAAAGCGTCTACTAAATGCATAAATGTAAATGTAAATGTAAATAAAAATAAATAAATAAAAAAATAAAAAAGTTTCATCTGGTTAAAAACAGCAGTTCCCTTATTCTATTTTAGTAAAGCAAGTTCTTCATTGCAGAAAAATAGCAAGCAGTTTTTTCTTTGCAAAATGCAGAAAGCAGCTACCTTTATTATCTACTACAATTAAACAAAATAATCCTTTCTTTTACAACAACATGATATGCGTATGGTAAAACAAAAGACTTAGCACCGCATTTTACCCGGGGTTATGAAACCCTGCTCCGGAGCAGGGTTAGCACCGCATTTGTGGTGTTATCCCCGCATTGCGGTGCTAAGTTTTCTTGGCTTTATGCGTCTCATGAGGCCGTTCACATGATGTCGCGCCTAAAACGCGTTTAAAACGCTAAGCGCGGCGCTTTCTCCTTCTTTCCAAAGCGTTCTGTAGCTTGCGCTCCCGTGGCCAGTGTTGCCAGATCGGGTTGACTATTTCCAGCCCAAAAGCTCACCAAAACCCGCCCACTTAAACAAAAACCAGCCCAAATTTTTAACTACCAAAATGATGAGAGAATTTTATTGCCATGTCAATCAAGGTTGATAAGGACCATTTTTTATCTCCTTAAAATAAAATAATGATGACAAAATAAAATAAAGATAAATCAATTTCACAGGAACATGGAGGGCAAATGCGTTAAAAGCGGCAATCAAGAAATTAACTGATGACTTTAACCCTGAAAAAATGCATCATTTTCAATGTCTACAGTAAGAATAAGCTATTTTTGTGCAAAAAGTGCACAATAACGTGATCAGAAAGCAATGTAAATTAGCTGGCATTTATTCTCGTTCATGCACACACCCCCAACAGCCAAAAAAATATTCATTGATACATACTGTATATGATAATCTGACAGCAAAAATAAAATAATAATAATTAGCAACAATAATGCGCTTACCTTTGTCTTGTGCTTTATCTTCAGACAGAACTACAGCACGTATTTCACGAAGTACACATTAGAACATAATGCAGAAGTTTCACAGTCACAACTGTTCAAGTCCAGCAGCTGCATGTCAATGCCAAGTATACCAGAGTCTGGACGGTTTAAAAGATGTTCTGATGCAGAACAGCATCGCCATATTCAGTTTTGATTTTTAATAAATCATTCAACTGTTCTCTCATTTCAGTTACAGTTATATTTAGAAATCTTCTTTTCATCTCTCATCACGTGTAATCCACGTTGTGAGATTTGAGTCTTAGACTCTTTCTCGTCTAACTTATATTTAGGCCACTTTGCCATCGCAATCACTTAAAATGAATATATAGCTGCACATTTAAATCTTTCCCTTTATAGCGCCAAAACCCCGTCACTCACGAGTCATCACATCTCACCAACATAAAAGATGGTAAATTCACAGGTCTCGGTTAAACTGAACCAGTAAGTGTTGCGTTAAGGAAACATGAGTTGATGACTGCACTACACATTATTTTACTGTGATACTTTGAGCTCGAACATATTAAAATAACATGACTAAAGATAAATGCGAAGAAAAAAAGCAGCTGATTGGGCGGTTTTTAATTTTTTAAAAGCAGCCCAAATTTTGTCTACCCGCCCAATGAGCTATTCTCCGGTCCAAGCCGATCAAAAGAAGCCCAATTGGGCGGCAACCCGCCCAATCTGGCAACACTGCCCGTGGCGTCTGCCGTTGCTAAGCAACCATGACCCGCGCTCTTCATGAAGACGCAGAGGTTTCAGAAAAGGATAAATGGGTTTCCAGCACTAAATCGCTTGCAGTAGCTCTGCTACTAAATTTATTTAAAAATGGATATCCCTGCCTGTACAGCTATGATCAGCTGTTCCTCAATCTTCGCTGATCTAAAGACAAAAGAGGCGACATTGTTTTTAATAACTGGCAAGACGCGGGAAAAGCCGTGTTAACAGATTGCCTGCTGTTCGTCCAATCAGTGACAGTGACACCGCAAATATGCAAATAAGAACGTTAACCCGCGGTTTGGGAATCTTCAGTGTGAAACGTCTGTTAATGAATACCCAGGGTTAACAGTTAACCCCAGGTATAGTATGAGCAGTGTGAAACGTGATTACAGATAACCCAGGATTCCTTTATCCGGGGTTTAGGATGACCCAGGGTTAACAATTTCAAGTGTGAAAAGCCCTAATGACTCGCTTAATAAGACCGCTTATCACCTGCCGTCACCCACTGGCAGTTTAGTTTGTTTAAAAGTCTCATTCTTTCCAACATTTCTTATTTGTATATTCAAAAAAAATATTTAAAACAATCTCATAACATTATTTAATGTAAATTATTTAGTGTAAATTATTACATTTGATTGATAACATCCCTATAGTGTCTTATTCTAATTTAATTTAATGATCAAAATTAAGAATTTAAAATGAAAGATGAAGCATATATTTAAAAATATAAGGGGAAAATGCCCTTTATAAAGGTAAAAATATCAAAATATGTCAAAGCTGATTGAACTCTGATGAGAATTGTTTCATAATCAATCATATACAACACAATTGTCACGATGTCAAGCCCTGACACATTTTATTTATGTATTCATTGTTACAGCCTATATCTTTGTTACATTTTGTTTTTTTAAAAGCAAATTTTATGCTTAGCAAACAACCAAACATTTCCGCGCTCACTATCGACAAATCAAATACGTCTAAAATTATTTTTTAAAAATCAGACCAAACGCATTTTTCTTTTTATTCAGGAGTTATTTATATACAAAACGATAACTTTTGATAACAGTAGCCTATTGATTAAAAAAAAAAAGTGCAAACAAGCAAGGACTGGTGGTTGGTGGGACGTGGAGGTGAAGGGAGCAGGGGCGGCGTTTCCATATGGCAGAGTATGGCATTTGCCACACCCTAGCCCAGTCAGGTGTGCCGTGAAAAATTATCCAGACTTCATATCTCTATTATAATTCGTCATTATTATTTTAAATCAGAGGGTTTTAAAATGTTTAACCAATGCCAATCAATAAAAAGAGCTTGTCAGTAAAACTTCGTAACGCCATTGGATCCTCAAGCTCTCAGCGAAAGCTCGTAACTTCACCCCGCCTCCTTTCAGATTGACGCGCCGCGCACAGCCTGGAGGAGACAGATGTCCGCTTTTTCGCAATGCAAGGGTAAATAAATAATAACTGATGTTTGAATAGTACAGCGTTTTCTTTACACTGCAGGCTCGTCCAGGGCGGGCACTAGTGACTCACAGGGCGGGCCAGGCCCCCGATTGCCCGCCCATGGCGCCGGGACTGCGTGAATGTGTAATATAAATAAAGCGGTTAGGTGCACGCCGTGATGGTGGCAGGTTAGACTTATCTGTGATGTAAAAAAAGCATGTCAAGAAAATCTAAATGTGCAGGATGCTGTAATTAACTGATTTTGCAGTGATATGGACCAAACGCTGCATAGCTTAAACCACCATTGTACCGTTTTCATTTAATTTTGGGTGAATCAATCTTCAAATGCAATAAAATATAATTTTAATCATTATTATTATTATTATTGGATGATTGATTTTATTTCTCTAACACTTGTTCATCTTTTTTAGAACCTTTGAAATATTGAAAATATATTCATGACGTTATAAAATACATTAGTGTTAACATTTAATGACATTTTAATGACAAATTCAATTTGCACCACTGTAGTTGGTCAAGAAAAATATTCATGACACTGTTACAAAAATATTTGACAGAGTATTAACACTTAATGACATTTTAATGACAAATTCAATTTGTACCACTGAATAAAAGTGGTCAGAAAAAATATTCATGACACAACTATAATGGTCTCATGACAGCCAATGGCAAAACCAACCACATGACAGTTTAATGTAATGTTGACCTATAAAGCTAAGTAATTTCTTAAGTTTGATAATTAATCTCATGTGTCATGTTTATGACAGATTTATGGCAGGTTATGTTGTCTTGGTAATGTCAAGTTGTCATAAAAACATCTCAAACAATGTCATCTCTGCTTTAAAAATGACATAACTGAGTGAATGACACATAATGACAGTTGTCATAAACATGCATAAAATCTCTTATGAAGATTATGAAGGTGTCATGTCAGTCTTATGCACACCCATTCATGTGAAGTGTTACCGATTCTTAAATGCATCTACTTTCAGAAGGCCAAATAAAGTGCTTTTGCTTTCGCCTAGAAACACACAGCTTCTCCCTGACACGGCTGCATCAACACTACTGCGGTTACTGAAACCACGCCTTACACAAATAGTTCCACATGGTGATGTAGACATATGGGGGCATGTTTAAATGAGCAGTTTTAGGGGGGCGTGGCAGAGTCTTAACTTTGATAAAGAATATCTCTTTGGTTTTGAGACTTTAGTCTTTGCAACTTCAGGGATCATATCTATGCAGCTTGTAACACTTCAAAGAGATAGGAAAACTTGAAATCGCATCATATGACCCCTTTAAACAAATATGTTTTAAGCTTTGATTTAAATTCACTTAAATTTAATTCAAAATTAAAGAGGTGACTGTTCTGAGTGCCAGGGGAAGCGAATTCCAAAGTTTGTGTTCCGTGACAGAAAAGGACCTGCCGCCCATTGAAGATAGGCGGAACCTAGGCACACAAAGAAGTTCTGAACTAGAAGACCGGAATGAGCAAGAAGGAATATAAGAAGAGAATAGGTTTGAAAGATAGGAGGGAGCAAGTGCCTTAAAGGTGAGCAGAAGAATTTTGTATTGCACACGAATAGATACAGGCAACCAGTGAAGATGAAATATAATAGGGGTGATGTGAACAGATTTTTTTGTGGAAGTTAATAGTCTGGCAGCAGAATTTTGAATGTACTGCAGACGAAAGATGGAGTGACCTGGTAAGCCAGAGAAAAGAGCATTACAATAGTCAAGGCGAGTGGTAATAAACGCATGCACTTATGATTCCGCATCTTTTCTACTTGAGGAAAGGACGAAGTTGTGCAATTCGACGTAGCTGAAAAAAAAGCAGCTTTGGAGAGTTTGCTGATGTAGTCATCCAAGGTGAGTGATGGGTCTAGAATGATACCTAAATTTCTAACTGTAGCAGATGGAAATATAGAAATAGTGTCAAGGTCAAAGCTAGAAACATTCATTTTTTTTTATTAGAGATGGGGGACCAATTATTAAAATTTCTGTTTTACTCAAGTTCAAACTAAGAAAATGAGAGTGTAGCCAGTCCTTTAACTCACTGACACATGAAGATAAGGAGGCCATCGAATGGGTAGAATCTGGTTGACAAGTTGACAATCTGGATGTCATCAGCATAACAGTGGTAGATAAAACCATGGTGACGAATTATTTGGCCAAGAGGCTGAATGTAGAGGATGAATAGTAATGGTCCGAGAACTGAGCCCTGGGGAACACGTTGTTTGAGCAAGACAGTGGGTGATTTGCAGTGTTGGGAAGGTTACTTTGAAAGTGTAATAGGTTACAGATTACAAGTTACCCTACTTAAAATGTAATAAGTAGTGTAACTTTTCAATTACTTTATTAAAGTAATGTAACTTACTACATTTTATTACTTTTTGATTACTTTTCAAAATTTCTGTTTTCAACTGTTAATCATTTTTAAACATGTAAACCAGGCAGGGTTAACCTTACAGTAGTACTGAACACTGATTATTGTCAGACTTTCAAAATCCTTCATCACTTGAATTAAGATTATAATATTTTAATTTTAAAGGAGACATTGGATGCAAAATATCTTCATTTGCATATAAATGTGTCTTAGTAGTGCGTAGCCACAACCACCCTACAATGATAAAATTCCATTCACTCATTTTTTTAATCCCCCAAAAACCTAAACAGTTATCAAGCCAATATGATGTCATATCTCTCAGGCCCCTCCCACGACTGTTGACATACTGTCCTGTATTAGCATATTTCCACCCTCAGCCAGTTGTACGAAGTCCTTCATTTTCTCTGCGCTCGAGCAGCTGTAGTGACAGCAATGTCTTCTAAGCAACGCAGGTGTTTTGTTGTTAGATGTAGAAGAATATATGAGTCCTGATTCTCTCCAGACATCAGAGCCACTGAGGACGCAGTGGATTAGCTTTTGATTTTGATGGTAATGTTCCAACGAATATACCTAAAATGTCTGCGCAAATCATTTTACTCCAGACTGCTTTCTGAATGAGGGACAATTCAAGGCAGGTTTTGTTAAAAAGTTAAAATTCAAGGATGGATCAGTACCCGTTGTTTGTGATCCAGCTGCACCTTCAGAAGTAGTAAGTCTCACATTTTAAATTTTTTTATTCACCCTGCAGCCCAAGACTGGTTGCCTACTGAAGCTAAGCAGGGTTGAGCTGGTCAGTACCTGGATGGGAGACCTCCTGGGAAAACTAGGTTGCTGCTGGAAAAGGTGTTAGTGAGGCCAGCAGGGGTTGCTCACCCTGCAGTGTGTGTGGGTCCTAATGCCCCAGTATAGTGACGGGGATGCTATACTTTCAAAAAGCACCGTCCTTTGGATGAGATGTTAAAACGAGGTCCTGACTCTCTGTGGTCATTAAAAATCCCAGGATGTCTTTCGAAAAAAGTAGAGGTGTGACCTCGGCATCCTGGCCAAATTTGCCCATTGGCCTCTGAACATCATGGCCTCCTAACCATCCCCATATCTACTGATTGTCTTAATTACTCTGTCTCCTCTCCACCAATAAGCTGGTGTGTGGTGGGAGTTCTGGCACAATATGGCTGCAGTCGCATCATCCAGGTGGATGCTGCACACTGGAGGTGGACGAGGAGATACCCCCTCACAATGTAGAGTGCTTTGAGTGCTTAGAAAGAGCAAAAAAGCGCTATTTAAATGTAATGAGTTATTTATTTATTTATTTTTATGATTATTTTCAAATCGCCTTTGCTCTTCCATGGAAAAGAGGGGCGGGGTGAGCAGAGCTCCTTATCATGTAAAGAGATATGCACCGAAACGAGTCTGTGAACAGAGCTGTTTTTGACAAGGTAAAAAGGGTGTTGTTTTACACGACCACTGAGACCATTTCAAGAAGACCCTAAAGAATTATACCAACTTGTGGAAAATGGGCGTCCGATGTCCCCTTTGAAGCACAGCCACCACAAAATCAGACTTTAAGATCATCATGAGGTTTAATACAGATTTAAAATCATAAAAATAAATAGTTTTATAGCTATGATACTGTTTTTGAAATCAAATCTTTGCATATCTATGACAGGAAACACTGACTGGAATCTAACAATGCCTTTGAAAAAAAAACCCAGTTAATCTTAAAAAATAAAGCATTTACATAAACCCATATAGGAAATAAAAGAGTTATCAAGTAAGCATGTTATAAACTCCTGAAACATTGGTGTTTCATATTTTGGAGCACAAGAAATCAATTCAATCTGTATGTGGGAGTGTGTGTGGAAAAAAAATCAGATGTTACCCCCTTTGTAATCCTTAACATTTTCATAAGTAACTGTAATTTAATTACACTTTTTTCTCAGTAACTGTAACTGATTACAGTTACTTTTATTTTGTAATTAAATTACGTAATTCCGTTACATGTAACTAGTTACTTCCCAACACTGGTGATTTGGAATTGTGCAGTGAGCTGAGGTCAAGTAATAAAATAATTGATAAACTGCCTGAATCACCAGAAAGTAAGAGATAATTGACGACCTTTACTAGAGCAGTTTCCGTACTGTGCTGTGAGTGAAAACCAGACTGAAAAATATCAAAGAGATTGTTGTGGGCTAGAAATGACTGCAGCTGAGAGGCAACAGTCTTTTCCATAATTTTTTATACAAATGGCATGTTAGAAATTGGATGGTAGTTAGATAGATTTACAGGATCCAGATTCGTTTTTTTTAGAATCGGGGTAACAACAGCAGTCTTGAGTGAGATAGGAACAGTGGAAGAAATGAAAGACATGTTGATGATGTGTGAGATTGGGGCAGAACAGGGGTACAGTGTTTCAGGAGAAAAGTAGGTGCAGGGTCTAGCCGGCTTGAAAAGGAATTCTATTTCTGTATTAAATCAGCAATTAGAGATGGATTTGTCAAGGTAAAGGTAGGCAATGATTGGGTAGACTGAGTTTGCTCACAATTAGAAATAGCCGGTTCCCCACCAAAGGTCCTACATAAAACATCCAAATTTACATTTTACATTTACATTTAGTCATTTTGCAGACGCTTTTATCCAAAGCGACTTACAATTGTGGAAAACATAAAGCGATTCATCTTGAAGAGGCAATCAGACAGAGGATGTGTTCGTAACACCAAGTCTCAGGCATTGTTCAAATAAGTACAAGCTAGAAAAAAAGAGATTGAGCAATCGCCAATGAAGAAAAAATTCAGAGATTCCACCATCTCCAGAGAGAACCTCGATGAGGCTATTGCTAACGGTGTTAAGCTAGCACTTAAAGAGCAGCAAAGCACTTTGAATTCGGTTGTGAATTCGGCAGTAAGAGATGTGATGGACTCGATGCTGATTCCAGCATTGCGCGAACTGCGTGAGGACATGCAAGCGACCAACAAGTCTGTTAAAGAGCTAAGAGAGGAGTTTGAGGCCATAGTTACCACGGCGAAGCAGACACGTGACCGCGTTGATTCTGTTCAGGCAGATACACGTGAGGATAGAAGGACAGTCACAGACTTAAGAAATAAGCTGGAACGACTCACCGAGAAGATGACGGATATTGAAGATAGGGGCAGGAGAAACAATGTTCGTCTGGTGGGGCTGCCAGAGGGAATGGAGGGTACCAATGCAGCTAGTTTCCTCAGAGTTAATCTTTCCAAGTGGATTCCTTCCTTGAGGGGCCGTTACACTGAGATTGATCGGGCGCACCGTGTGTATGACGGAGGGAGGGGCTCCGATCAGCCGCACACTCTCATCTTCCGTGTACCAAGATGGCATGACAGATCGGAAATCCTGAAAGGTGCCAGGCAGGCTTATCCGGTGAAATGCACACAGGACAATGTCACACTTCTATTCTTTCCCGACTTTATTCTTTCCCGACTTTAGTCCAGCTACAGCGATCAGGAGAAAGGCATTTAATCCGATTTTGAAGAAGATGACAGCGCTTGGTCTCCAGCCCTTCCTCATCTATCCGGCGGTAATTAAACTACGGCACAAAGGGGAACAGATGAGTTTCGACTCTCCATAGAAAGCGGATGATTTTATCAGCTCCCTATCTCAGCAGACGTATGCTGATGCTCTGCGGGGGGGGGGGTATCTCGTTGATGCAATGATCTCGTTGCTGGTAAGACCTTTTTCTTTTTTTTTTGGAGGGGACTAATGGAGAGTAGGTTTAATTAAAAAAATATTTTTTTGGGCTGTGTGAGCCTTTCGGGAGACATGTCTTGTGTTGGAGTGGATTGGTCACGAACCATCACTATTTTTTGTTGCTCAGTCAGACCTATGTTCTCGGTAATGTGCGGTCTGAATTGTTCCTTGTTTATGGTTGTCAGTTGTTCATGTTTTTATGTTGTTTTTATTTTTATTTATTTTTTACAACAGACATTTATACTTTTATTTATTTTACCTTATTTCTAAAGGGATTTTTCATCTAGGAGGTTTGGTATCTAAAATGCACATCAGCGTTTACATGTTATTTACAGAATGGAAGTTCTTCTGTTTTTTTCATTTATCGAATACAATCTTGGGATTGCGAATATTCAATGCATACTCTAAATATTTTATCACTGAATGTGAATGGTTTAAATTATGCTGTTAAACGAACCCGTGTGTTAGAATATTTACACCGTAAATCTATTTCCTGTGCCCTAATTCAAGAGACACATTTAAAGCAATCTGACATGGCATGTTTCCAGAATAAGTATTATAAATTAGCAGCTTTTTCCAGCGCTCAAAGTAAAACTAGTGGGGTGCTTATCCTCGTTAACCGGAAGTTCAATTTAACGATTGAACACCTTGGTAGTGATGAGAAGGGTAGATTTGTTTTTATCCGATGCAAGATATATAATAATAGGTTAGCATTGGTCTCTATTTATAGTCTAAATGAGACAGACAGTACATTCCTTACACAGATTTGCAAAACTCTACTTGAGGAGATTGATTGCCCTCTAGTGGTGGGTGGTGATTTTAATGCTGTCATAAATCCTGCTTTAGATAAATCTCAATCTGATACAACAGCCAATCCATCCTCTAAATTGCTGAATAAATTTATCACTGAGCTTAACTTAATCGATCTTTGGAGAATTCAGAATACTAAAGCTAAGGACTTCACTATTTTTCTAATAGACACAAGACTTTCTCTAGGATAGACTACATATTTCTCAGCCCATCTTTAATTTCGTCTAATTCCTTCATCTCTATATTACCAATTTTATTATCTGATCATTCTGCTGTGTTGTGCAGTGTTCCTTTTTCCGATGTGAAAGCCAAGTCCCCTAGATGGCAATTTAACATATCATGATTAAGTAATCAGACTTTCATTACTTCTCTAAAAGAATATATTAATATATTATATTAATATTATATTATCTTTCTCTTCTACTCTTGCCAAAGCAAAAACTCACCAGTTTACACAATTAGAAAATAAAATCCAATCATTACAAAATCTACAAAAACAACATTTTACTGAGCAACAAGCTACACAGCTGTCCTCCTTAAAAGAAGAATATGATTTACTTTCACACTCAAAGGCGGAATTTATTTTACATAGGACTAGGCAAAAATATTATTTCGAATCAGAGAGACCTAGTCATTTATAGGCCCTTAGGTTGAAAGAATGCGAGACTAAGGCATATATTAGTGCAATAAAATCATTGGATGATTAGGTCACCACGAATCCTGTGGTAATCAATTAGGCAATGTTCCTGTGGCTCAGTGGTAGAGCATTGCGTTAGCAGCGCAAAGGTTGTGGGTTCAATTCCCAGAGAACACACATACTGATAAAAAAAAAAAAGTATAACCATGTATAATGCACTGTAAGTCGCTTTGGATAAAAGCGTCTGCTAAATGCATAAATGTAAGTTAATGACATATTTAAAGGTTTTTACACAAATCTGTATAAAGCCGAAACAGATTTTGATGAACCAATTTGTAAGCAGTATTTAGATAAATTGGAACTGCCTCGGATCTCACAGATGGATAAAGAATCTTTGGAGGCCCCATTAAGTATGGAAGAGCTCCACGTCTCTCCACGCCTTCAAAAGGGCAAATCGCCGGGTCTAGATGGTCTCCCCCCTGAATTATATTTAGAAATTTGGGATTTGGTAGGGATACTTATGCTTTACTCATTTAATTTTGCAATTGAACATGGGATATTTCATAGAGATCAAAAAACATCACTGATTTCATTACTTCTTAAAAAAGGGAAAGATCCATTACATTGTTCCAGCTACAGACCGATTTCGCTAATCCCATGTGATCTAAAAATCTATGCTAAAGTTTTTGCTTCTCGTATGGAGAAGGTAATTCATAGTCTGATCAAGGAGGACCAAACTGGTTTCATCAAGGGGCACAATGCATCTGACAATATGCGTCGACTCCTTCATATTCTTGACTTTGCGGACTCCCACCCAACCCCTTGTGCGGTCTTTTCACTTGACGCAGATAAAGCCTTTGACAGGCTAGAGTGGAATTATATGTGGGCAGTTCTGCAATGTTTCGGCTTCGGTGAACACTTAATTTCTATGATTAAGACATTATACCACTCACCTGCAGCATCAGTCATAACTGGTAATATTATTTCCCCCTCATTCCCTTTACAGCGGGGAATGAGGCAGGGGTGTCCGCTTTCCCCCTTATTGTTTTGTCTATCTCTTGAACCCTTAGCACAAGCCATTAGGAAATCTGAAGTATCGATTTAGATTCATGATCATAATCATGGTATTTCATTATACGCTGATGATATTATTCTATATTTAGACCACTTTGATGTCTCAGTCTCTAGTATAATTAAGGAATTTGATAATTTTAGTAGCCTATCAGGATATTAACAATGTTAGGGTTAATTCTTCTATACCCTCTTTTATCCCTATTAAGGAATCTTTCATTTATGTGGGCATTACCATATATAAAAACATTCATAAGATTGCCAGAGACAATTTTAATAACATTTAAGTTAAGGTCAAAAATGACATTCAAAGATGGAAGAATCTTAAAGTCTCTCTCCAAGGAAGGATCTCCACTGTTAAGATGAATTTGTTACCTCAATTTAATTTTTTGTTCTCTATGCTACCACTTTCTCCCCCTCCAGGTTACTTTAAGGAGATCAACTCCATAATTTCTAAGTTTATCTGGAATGATAAATGTCCCAGAATTAAGCTTACCACATTACAACATCCTAATAGCGCAGGAGGACTGGCTGTACCAAATTTTGAATTATATTATTGGTCGTTCCAGCTTAAGGCTCTTCATAATTGGGTTGATCCTCAATCTACAGTTTCATGGAGGGTGATTGAAGCTGACAAGGTTAAACCAAATAGATATCAAGATATTTTATTTACTGGCACAGGAAAAAAAGGGGATAATTATAAATTTGGTCCGGTTGTGGCTAACTCTATTATCTGGAAAACGGTTGAACGTCGGATAGGTGGACCTTTCAAATTTTGTAACAGTACTCTTTTATGGCACAATTTTAATTTTGTATGCGGAAATCGTCCATTTGTCCAACCCTCTTGGTCGTCTTTAGGTGTAAACACGTGCGGATATATGATAACCAAGGCCTCTGTTCATTTCAGACATTAAGAACCAAATTTTGTCTACCAGCATCCGCATATTTTGTCTTTCTTCAAATATGTTCTGCTCTCAAAGCGTATGGCGTTCCGTGGGCATCTTCTATTTCCTCTCATTCTATGCAGGACTGGATTACACCATCTGCTGGTCGGCCATCTGTTTCCTTAACCCTTTAGGCGCCAGGTTTTTTTTTAAAAAATGCTGGATTTTGACATCAAGATTTCAAAAGCTTGTGGCTTGAAAAGGCTTAAAGATAGAGATCTACTGTAAATTAGAAACATGTTGGGCATGACCTAAAGTTTATGTGGGGTGTAAATATACTCATCTAATTTGCATATTATGACGTCAACAGGGGGGGCGGCCCTCTTGAATTTCACAATATTCAGGAAATAGTAGATATTAAATTGATGTTTGAACTTATTTGCATGTTTGTTTGTTTTTTTGCCTTTTTATCCTCATTCCAAATGATCAGAAAAGAGGAAATCGACAATAAAACAGGAGAAAGTACTAAATTATTACTATATCACTATCCTATATAGTAGTAAAACTCATGTGAACAGTAGCCTACTTTTTGATCAGTTCATCAGTAATATTCAGGAAATAATAGATATTGAATGGATGTTTGAGCTTATTTGCATGTTGTTTTTTGTCTTTTTATCCTCATTCCAAATGATCAGGAAAAGAGGAAATCAACAGTAAAATGGGAGAAAGTAGTAAATTATTACTATATTACTCTGCCATAGTAAAATACATGTGTCTATTTTGTGATCAGTTGACCAGCTATCTGCCCATTCAGGTATCTAAGTGACACAGTTTATAGTTCTTGAGAGTATGGTAGACCAACCCCACACTGACTGCACCTGTACTGGCGGCCCATAGAGCGCGCACGATCAGAAAAAAAGACGCAATCTGGCCGATCATCAGCACCGCGGCGCGGAGCCAGCGGCGCTCCGTGAGCTCAGAGATCAACAGCTCTCCTATGGACACTACGACCACGTCCACCCCTGTCACCCCCATCCCTGTTGGGCAAAGGGTCAAATGATCACTTGTGCTTCGTGAACTCTCTCGCCTTGCACGGCGGCACCATTGCACTGCAAAAATGTACCGGGAGAAGCGCGATCATTAGACGGCCGATCGTCATTTCCAAAAGGCAAATATTCCCCTTCAGAGTCAGAATCGACGAATAACATTTGCAACACATCCTCACGGTACAAATTTCTATTAGCCATTTGACGATTTTCTCTCACAAATCTCACAATTCACTCGTGACGCTGTGAACTGAACTGCTTCCACATCAATGACACGATCGCTCACTTTCTCTGCTATTTCCTCGAACACTTTGAATAGGAACAGGACGTAATTTTGGTCTAGAATCGAAGTACTACATGTCTGCCATCTAGTGGTAGGGAATACAAATGAGATATTACACCATATAAGGAACTACGGTCTATTTGATTAAGTATGATGTCTTGTCGCAATTTTGCGACTTTGGCGCTTAGAGGGTTAATATATAATAAAATTGGAATAGGGAATTATCTAAGGAATTTTAAAGAATCTTACATTTTCTGCAGAAATACATTTTTAATAGTCTGCAGTCAAATAATTTCCTCGTCAAAAAGGAGAAAACTGCTACACAACTGTATTCAGAACTGGTTACTATGGTGGAAGGAACAATTTAAAACATGGGTGATTTTCAAACTGCTACTGCATCAGTGTTAAAATATGTATGAAATCCATGGGCGTAGATTATGCGGGGCAGGGGACGTGTAACTTTTTCAGGCAAGTGTGTTCGCATAGAGGTTTTCAAGAGCCGGTGTGAATAAATATAGATTTAAATTCAAAGAGACAGGGTAGTCTGTTCATGACCTGATGTTTTATTTAGGCGAGATGAACATCTTAGAGTGCTAAGCACTTATTACATGCAGTGTATGTTTCATTCATACTCGAAGCCGGAGGGCTCTCTCATGCAGAAAAGGAAATTCCTAATATGGACAAAAGTGTTGCTATGGCTGTATGAAAACAGTTGTTTTCACAGAAAAACAGAAACGTTTGGAAACATGAAGACATTAAACATACAATTGCGACAATATATGGTTTATTTGTGTTTTTCAAGTCATCTCCAGGTAATAAATAAAGTATAGCACAATGCTGTGCTAATTGACATATAATTTATTACAGTATAGAAACTATTCTGCCTTATGTGATTAAAAAGGGTTTATAGTAGGCCTATATAAACAAATTATTATTATTGCTTATTGTCCAGCAGTGTATCTGATGTCTTGGCCAATTAAAAGCTAGAAATAAGAGAAAAAATAAAGTTGCATATACATTACCAGTCATAAGTGTTTGAACAGTAAGATTCTTTTTATTATTATTATTAGTCTCTTCTGTTCACCAAGCCTGCATTTATTTGATCCAAAGTACAGCAAATCTGTAACATTTTGAAATATTTTTACTTTTTAAAATATTTTCTATTTGAATATTTAAAAATGTAATTTATTCCTGTGATTTCAAAGCTAAATTTTTAGCATCATTACTCCAGTCACATGTTCCTTCAGAAATAATTGTAATATTCGGATTTGCTGCAAAAAAAAAAAGATTTATTATTATTATGATTTATCTGAAATATAAATCTTTTGTCACATTATAAATGCCTTTATCATCCTTGCTAAATAAAAGTATTAATTTCTATAATTTATTTTCCAATTATACTAAGCTTTTGAATGGTATTGTGAACAATGCTACAAAAGCTTTTTATTTCTTCTTTAAGCTTGACGTGAGCAGACTCTGGAATGGTGGCCATGATGGGACAAGGCTCTGGAATCTCAGCTGTGACGTGACGAGACTCTGGAAGATCAGCTGAGACGTAACGAGACTCTGGATGATCAGCTGAGACGTGACGAGACTCTGGAACGACAGCCATGACATGGGCAGGCCCCATAGACTCTGGCGTGACGTGAGCAGGCCCTGGCTTGGCAGATGTGAGCAGGCCTTGGAGTAAGCATATGTGACATTAACAGGCCGTGAAGTAACAGGCGTGACGTTAGCAGGCCGTGGAGTAGCAGGTGTGATGTTAGCAGACACTGGAGCAGCAGGCGTGACGTTAGCAGACACTAAATGTTAGAGACATTCACAGTAAATGGTGAACCAGCCAGCAAAAGAGCATGGTCAATATATTCCTCCAGAGAACAGTGTATTTTCCCTCCAGGTAGCAGGAAATGGATGGGTTCATTAAGACCCACCCGAAATATGTCCTTAAGCACCACATCATTAAAATCCACTTGGCTGCAGAGTCCACAAAAGTCCTGAACATAATCCTCAATAGCCTGATCACCTTGACGAAGGCAGAGGAGACGAACAACTGCCGGGTTAATTTTTGAGGTTGTGTATTCTGTAACGATTCAGTCCACTGGAGGTGAGTTTAAGAACCCATGTGCAGTTTATTGTGTTAAAATGTAGTGTTGCAAAAATGAGTACACCCTCCTGAAACTTACTAAATAATAAAAATAAAAATGTGTATAGGTTTAAGGCTATTTTTGATCAACAGGTAAGTATATTGAACCAAAACTGTTAAAGACAAGTAATTTCCTGACAATTAAAAGTGTTATATAGTCCATTGAATCATACTCAGACTTAATGCTGACAGCAGTGGAATCACTTGGGAGAGAACTGCCAGGTGACTTATTTCTTAGCATAAAAGAGGAATACCAAATTATTGTTTTTAAGTGTGAAAATATAACAGAAGTAGCACCGACTTTCAAAAACAATGGACTTGTGACAAGGCTCCTTAAATAATCAGGTATTCGCTTTAAGTTTTCATTTAGTGATGAGTGAATTTTTGCTAGAAAAATAGCTGGAGAAATAACATGCAAGTGTCTCAGAGCCGGCAAAAGCTATGAAAAGAGTGACACTTTATCTCACAGAGTATGACGCAGCCTGCAGAAGTGACATGCATGGTTGTTGTCACCACTAGAATTACCTACTGTAGCCAAAGCACAATAAACTCATTTAACCTCTTCCAAGGCCCATATTTACAAAATAAAGACTTCTGGGAATCCATACTCTGGTCTCAAGAGACCAAGTCAATCATTTCGGATCCAAAAGCATCCAAAATGCTCTGGTGTTGCTAGAGGAGGAACACAGTGCGAAGTGCTTGATACCCACAGTGATGCTCAGTGGTAGTAAAGCTTTTATATAGGGATGAATGAGTGCTGAAGGTGTGAGGGAGTTGTGCTTTATCAATACTGTCATAAATTCACACACTATTGTGTGATGTAATACAAAAACTTGAAACAGAAGATGCTACCCTCCCCTCATTGCTACCCTCCCCTACCCTTATTGGGCATTTTTTTCAGCATGACAATGAAGATATTCATTCTCCCATGGTGAAAATCCTTCAGTGAACATGTATTTCATAAACTCTTGAGCAGCTGTGGGGGATTTTGTAGAGACGAGCTGAGCAAAACTCCCCATTAAAGACCAGAGCATTCAAGGTCGTCCTCCAGGAGTTGAATAGGACAGATGTGAAAATTTGTCATGAACTTGTACACTCAGTGCCAAGAGGGTCAGAGCAGTATACTTAAAAGTTCTGGAGGACATACTAAGTACTAGTCCCAGCCGGCACATGACCGACCTTCAACGTTGAAATATGGTTGAAATATGGTTGAAATAAGGTCAGTTGTTGTTTTAACGTTGAAACAACGTTAATACAACGTTTAATGCTGAACGGTTGAAAACCAGCCAGCACATGACCAACCTTCAACGTTGAAATATGGTTGAAATAATGACAGTTGTTGCTTCAACATTGAAACAACGTTGAAAAAATGTTTAATGCTAAATGGTTGAAAAAGGTTACCAAAAACACTTGTAAATCAATGTTGATTTGTTTTTTACAAGAACTGTATGTTGAATAAACTTAATGTCTTCAACAGCATACAAAATAAATTTCTGCCTTTTAAATTATTATTACTAAATTATTTAAGATCTTTATTGTTATTTTATTAGCATTTTACAATATTTTGATCGTTAAACCTATTCTAAAATCTAAAGGTATATGTTAAAATATTATCATCATTAACAGCAATAAAACTAAATACATTTCACTGCGTTTACCTTATTTCTTTGATCATGATTGGTTAATCTGGCTGTCATCCAGGAAACTGGCCAATGAAACTGTTTGCGCCTTTCTCAGTTTGAAAATATGACCGTTATTATCGTCTTTCTGAGTAGGGGTGTGCGATACTGCAAATTTTGGTATCGATCCGATACCAAGTAAATACAGGGCCAGTACCGCCGATACCGATACCGATTCCGATACTTGTCATTTAAAAATACATACATTTAAATGACCAACAACAATTAAAAAAATTACAATAACTAATGTTGATATGACTAATATTATATTCACCTTAAAGCTAAGTGGATATTATTTGCCTTTCTAAAAGGACTTTGCAGGCAGAGGAGCCCAGAACATGAAAGCAATGCACAGTTTCATGGTAAGTATTTTCCTCCCATAGAAAAGAGTTATAAAAAAATAATGTGGCTTAATAAATTAAGAACATAAAATACAAAACTCAGTATACACCTTATTAATGTTGCAAACTAGATATACAAGTTAGCAGATGTGCCCAGAATATGAAAGCAACGCTCAAAGTTTTCACATTATGCATTTTCATCCCATAGAAAACCATTATAAAGAAAAGTTTAATGTAAGTGGCTTATTGAATGAAGACAGTGATATGAAAAAGAACTATTAAACCATAATTCGTTTATTATTGAAAGGATTTTCGTATGTACTGTATTTTCTGTTTATTTTATACATACTGTAATAGTTGTTTGTTATTATTGCAATAAAAAAAACTGTGATATGAAAAGGCCAAATTCGGTATAGTTTATAAAAATATATACTATGAATGTACAGGTAAGCAGATGAACCCAGAACATGAATGCAACATGCTGAATTTAATTTCCTCTCATTGATAACCAATATAAAAACATTTAATATGGTGTAATGGAGGAAGACAGTGATAAAGACCAAATAAATATAGACTAAATTCAGTATACAATTTATATAATATTTGGCAAGCAGCTGAGCCCAGAATATATATGAAAACATGCTAAATTACATGTTAAGCATTTTACTCCCATAGAAAACTGTTATAATGAAAACATTTAAAGTGGCTTAATGCATGAAGAAATAATATTCAAAGGCCAAACTCGGTATACACCTTACAGTGATACTGCATAAAAAGGACAAATTCGGTATACAGTTATATACAATGTGTACTATGTGAAGGATTTCCTTCCTCCCCTTTTCATTTCTTTTGTAGCTCGGAGTTCTACCGTTCCATCTCTCACCGTTCCATCTCACTGTAGCCAAAAGTATCCGCTCGCGCTTGGAGCCGCTGAGTCACGTGATGCATGATAACAAACCAGCGTAGCAGGGGAGGAGCAGTAATGTTTGGATACGAGATGTGAAAAGAGCGGAATATACGACCACAGACATGTCTACACTTTGATAAATGTATTAAGCAAGGTATTAAGTGTATAGGAGAAAAAAATAACCGAAAGTATCGATCTTATCAGGCTAGTATCGATCCGATACCAATACCAACGTTGGTATCGATACTATCGATATTTGGATCGATCTGCCCACCCCTATTTCTGAGTGAGGCGGCTGACTGACTGACTGTGTGTGTGTGAGCTGCTGCTCGTTGAGATTGCCCAGTCGGTTCCGAATTATTTATAATATAAATATTTGCCTGTTAAATTTTTATTTTGAGCGAATTTGAGTCGTGACATGTCAACGGAGAACAAAAACTAGAATGTGAACACAGGAAGGGTCAGGTGTGATCTGCGAGGTCCTGCAAACACGGACAAAATCAGGTAAGAAAATCTTACCTTTCAAAAATAGTAAAGTGTAATGTTACCAGAGTTTACAAATGGGTAAATGACATGTAACATTAACCTGCAGAAGATAAATACCTGTGTCTGTGTGTGTGTTCTGTATTTTTGTATTGCTTTATCACAGATGCTAATGTTGTTGTGTGTTGCTAGTAAGTTGTGTTACCTTAATGACTGTCTTAGTGAATGCCATGCATTGTTATATTTTTAATCATATAATAGTCTCAAAAGATAACATACTCTGTTCATGTTTTCTAAATATCATATAATCACAAATTTAAACGAATTAATATTGTTTAAAGCAGTGATTCTCAAAGTGTGGTATGAGTAACGTTACTCAGGCTCCCTCTAGTGGTACGCAGAGGAATCACGAAATTAAATATAAATTAATGTTAATACATTTTAATTTAATCTTTGAGTAAAGGTTTTTTTTTTACAGTTAAGTATAGTACAGTTTTTATTTAACTTTTGGTACAACACATTTTAATTTAATCATTATTTAAATTTTGTATTTACCTGTATGTAAGCACCGTGCAGTGTTAATGTTCAAACTGTATTTACAATATTAAAGTGGCTGACAACAATAACTATTCTTATTAGGAAAAAAACTTTTCAGTGAACCATTTCTTCTTTCCCCTTGTAGATTCATCAAGGATCCAGCTGTTTATTGGCAATTTGGTAAGGAATTGTTCATCTGCTACATTGCACTGTCACTTCTGGAAGAGATTCATTGACCTTTTGTGAAAGGTTTTGATTTTACTTAGTTTAATAAAAATGTACTTGATTTGATTTTACTTGTTTTACTAAATACACTGTATAGTTAGGATTCTGATTAAAACAGTGTAACTGGGGGCTCTGCAAAAACTGCTTGTGAATTTAATATTGCAAACTTTCATCTGAACAAAGAGCAAGCAACAGCACGCACATCGATCTCAAATGGGTGCTCGACTAAAAAACAAGTAGAAGCATATTACGAATGCAAAGTCGGCAACACCAGAGCTCCAAAAAATTATCAAAACAATTTATTATTATTAAAAAACTATCACATAGTGTGTAACGTTTCGAGCACGCAGGCTCTTCATCAGACAAATTAACAACACCAATGTGCCGCTTATTTATACCTCCATGCAGGTGATCAAAAGGTCACATGACCTACAATTCTCAAAAGTACAATTCTCAATATACAATAATGACAGTCACTAATACATAAATTCAACCAGTACCATCAAAACCTTCATTGAAGCTTTATAAATAAATAAATATTATATGAATTAAAGAAATGGACGGATATCAAAGTCCTCATTTAATCCTCTAGGGGACAACGTGTCTAATGTAAAAATCCAAAAGGCCTCACGTTGTAAAAGTAATTTATTCATATCGCCGCCGCGCCGCGGACACTTGACTGCCTCTATTCCTATGTACTGAAGAGTGGAAACGGAGTGTCTCGAATTAGCAAAATGCTGAGCAACTGGACTTTTTGGATCGCGATGTCTAATAGCACACCGATGTTCAGAGATACGATTTTTCAAAGGTCTACTGGTCTTACCAACATAACATAAGCCACAAGGGCAACGCAACAAATAAATGACATTAGCCGTCTTACACGAGATAGTGCCCCGAATTTTAAAAGTTTTAGCCGTATACGGATGTGTAAAGGTCAACGTCTTGTATGTGAAGTTGCACTGTTGACAATTACCACATCTGTAATTTCCATGTGGTATTGTGTTCAAGAAATGAGGAGCAGGTTTCAAATCAGATCTAACCAAGATATTTCGAAGATTAGGTGTTTTCTTATATACTAAACGAGGAGGTTTATCAAAACATTTCTTGAGACTGGGATCACTCTCTACAATATGCCAATGTTTCAATAAAACATTATCAATGTCCTTCGAAACAGGCGAATATTGAATGTAACAATTCATCCGATGGTCAAATTTTTTTTGTTTTTTAATTCAAAACTAAATGCTTGGAAAAACTTCTTGAGAGGGAGACTAAACTATACCTTCATGGAGTAACGTTGAGCGACTACTTGAGAGTCAAGAGAATACCACGCGGCTTAAGGATTGTCAAAAGCCCTATCATTGGCCAGGACAATGTGAGTTTTTGCGATAAATGGTGTGAAATTCTGAACAAGTGTGCTTTTGATCTAATGGCATTGACTGTTCAAGAGATATCTGCACAGCTGGTGAATATTCGAAAAGAAACCGACGAGGTTAAAATTCAGCTATCTGTGGAATATCCTGATAAAGAAACACTTGATTCAGCGCTACTGGAATGCAATCAACGAATCGCGGAATTAAAAAAGGAGATCATTGCATCTAAGAAGAGCAAGTTCAATCGAGATGCTGCTGATTATGCCAACAATCGGGTTTACCAGTGGAGATCACAACGGAGGCATCATTCATTGCCACAACTCCCTTTTCGTGGGGCTCGAAAACATTTACAATACGATGACAACAGGTACTCATCTGCCCAGTCGTCGTCTTCACTTGATCGTGATTCAGATTCCAGCTATCTGTCCCAGTCTCAACCTTTTTTAGAACGCGGAGGACAATTCAACATCTCTCGTCAAAGAAAAAATGCAGGAGGAGCAAAAAGAGTTCCCGTAAGATCCCAATATGTGACACGAAGAACGATACAGAAGTGATTAATGTCATCAATTTATCGAGTAAAGTGATCTCTAATGACTGTCTAACTGTACTTAACAAAGGACTTTCGTTTTCACCAACTGCACACTGCAATGAATTTGACATTTATATTGATTTGCAAAATTTTTTTCGTAATTTGAGACTTAAAGAATTTTTTAATACGAAACCGGACAGTTTACAGCAGATTCTCTCATTGGATTCCGGTGTTTCCATGTCTGAGATAATCTCTGAGTCACGGGATAGTGACTGTGGTACATCTACTGAGGACATTAATTCTAGTGAATTTTATCGGACTGGTTTTCGAGGTAAATCCACTTTTGTTCCTTTCAAAAATAGAAATGCCTCCTTGGACACTTATTGTAGGCTTGTAGAAAGTGATGTTGTATCTATATTAAAATCTAAAAGACAATACAAACTTGCTCATAATTTGACGAATGCACAATTGGTGGAATTGGAATCACTTAAGAAGGATTCGTCTATAGTGATTCAAAGTGCTGATAAAGGTGGAGCAGTGGTAATCTTAGATCGAAAAGACTACGAATTTGAAATTCAGAGACAACTTTCCAATTCAGTTTTTTATAAAAAATTGAGTATTAATTCTTTAGCTCATTTTAAGACATCTGTACACAATACTTTACAACTCTTTGTAGATTCAGGTCAGTTGACAAAAGGTGAATATGAATATATGCGTGTTGATTATCCGATTACACCGGTACTATACACGCTACCAAAAATTCACAAAGCGTATAGGGAAATCCCTCCTGGGAGACCCATAGTGGCAGCAATTGGGTCACTTACAGAAAACATTTCTGCTTTTGTCGACTTTCATCTACAACCTTTGGTTACGTCTTTACCTTCTTATATTAAGGACACGATGGAATTTATCCAACTTATGAATAATGTGAAATTACCTGATTATCCTGTTTTTCTAGTGACCATGGATGTTGAATCGCTTTACACCAATGTTCCATTTCAGGGAGGGCTAGAAGCAATCGAATTTTTTCTCGATCAACGTCTTTGTCAGGTACCAAGTACTGCATGTTTGAGTGACCTGGCAAAATTGGTGCTTTCACATAATTATTTTTTGTTTGGGTCAGATTATTATTTGCAGATTTCAGGGGTTAGCATGGGTTCTAAGATGGCCCCAAGCTTTGCATCCTTATTTTGTGGTATGTTTGAACATCAGTTTGTGTTAAACCCTGGGGTTAATGATTTTTTGAGACACATTGTTCTATGGAAACGATACATTGATGTCTTTTTAATATGGAGTGGCACTGAATCTGAGTTACTTGAGTTTCATAGTTTGGTTAACATTAAGTGCAGTGCGTTGAAATTTACGATTGAATTTCATCAAGAGAAAATGAATTTTTTAGATGTGCTTGTTCTTCGCACTGCATCGGGCATTGAAACTACTTTGTATCGCAAACCTACTGACCGTAATACTATCTTGCATGGACAATCTTACCATCCAGTGTCATTAAAGCGTTCGTTACCTGTTTCACAATTTAGTCGTATTCGTCGTATTTGTAGCAGTGATGAAGATTTTCAACAACAATCTCAAATCCTGTCGGAGAGATTTAGAAAACGATCATATCGAGAAGAGTGGATTCAGTCTGCAGCAAATCGTTTTAAAGATGTCGCAACAGGAGAGTCTTGTTAAAAAACAAAAAAAATTTGACCGTCGGATGAATTGTTACATTCAATATTCGCCTGTTTCGAAGGACATTGATAATGTTTTATTGAAACATTGGCATATTGTAGAGAGTGATCCCAGTCTCAAGAAATGTTTTGATAAACCTCCTCGTTTAGTATATAAGAAAACACCTAATCTTCGAAATATCTTGGTTAGATCTGATTTGAAACCTGCTCCTCATTTCTTGAACACAATACCACATGGAAATTACAGATGTGGTAATTGTCAACAGTGCAACTTCACATACAAGACGTTGACCTTTACACATCCGTATACGGCTAAAACTTTTAAAATTCGGGGCACTATCTCGTGTAAGACGGCTAATGTCATTTATTTGTTGCGTTGCCCTTGTGGCTTATGTTATGTTGGTAAGACCAGTAGACCTTTGAAAAATCGTATCTCTGAACATCGGTGTGCTATTAGACATCGCGATCCAAAAAGTCCAGTTGCTCAGCATTTTGCTAATTCGAGACACTCCGTTTCCACTCTTCAGTACATAGGAATAGAGGCAGTCAAGTGTCCGCGGCGCGGCGGCGATATGAATAAATTACTTTTACAACGTGAGGCCTTTTGGATTTTTACATTAGACACGTTGTCCCCTAGAGGATTAAATGAGGACTTTGATATCCGTCCATTTCTTTAATTCATATAATATTTATTTATTTATAAAGCTTCAATGAAGGTTTTGATGGTACTGGTTGAATTTATGTATTAGTGACTGTCATTATTGTATATTGAGAATTGTACTTTTGAGAATTGTAGGTCATGTGACCTTTTGATCACCTGCATGGAGGTATAAATAAGCGGCACATTGGTGTTGTTCATTTGTCTGATGAAGAGCCTGCGTGCTCGAAACGTTACACACTATGTGATAGTTTTTTAATAATAATAAATTGTTTTGATAATTTTTTGGAGCTCTGGTGTTGCCGACTTTGCATTCGTAATAAACTTTCATCTGAATACATTAAATAGGTGTTTAATGAATAGTGTTGTGCACTTTGATACCAACCCCACTGTTATTGAACTTAAAGTGAAAATATTGTATGTGATATGTTTTGCATTCAGTTAAATATATTTCACAATATCAAAGTTGATCTTTTATGAGTATTTATTTTTGGTGTTTTTGTTTTTATTTATACAGGACAGTACAGAAAGTGCACAAGTGTGAGAGAGAGGAGGACACGGCATCAGAAAGGACCTAGAGCTGGGACTCTTTCAAGGATCACCCAAAGCACAACCACGCTATATGCACAAGGCTATTGGTTCTAACATTTTATCAGAATTTGAAGAACCATTTCTACTTAAAATATTAAATGCATTTCATTCAAGGCAGCGTTTTTCCTGCGTAAAGAATTTCCTCTGGCTGTCGACAAAACTCAGACAGTCCTATCCTTTACCACCGACATGGTTTCATTCTCAAACTGTTCTACACGTTCTCACTGCACAAATGTACAAATCTCTTGTAATGAGACACATTACATTTATTTACATTTACATTTATGCATTTAGCAGACGCTTTTATCCAAAGCGACTTACATTGCATTCAAGTTCAAGTTTTTTTATTTTACATTTGACCAGCTCTTGCTTTCCCTGGGAATCGAACCCATGATCTTGGCGTTGCTAGCACCATGCTCTACCATTTGAGCTACAGGAAAGTAAACATTAGTAAAACATGTTTTCACAGAAACTATAGATTTCCACCAAAATAAAAGATCAACTGGTTTCAGTCAAAAGAAGCACAAGGGTTTCTCTTGTGCAGCGCAAAATATGCATGTTATGGTACAAACACTTGGAGTCTTTAAATGTTGTATTTGGACTTTACAGGTTTTTAACAATACATCCAAGCACAAACACTGCAAGCTAAAGTTTGGGATTATTTTCATCTGTTTTATACTGTATGTTTCCAAAATAAAACTGCTGTTTTACCATTTTCAGCGTGTGGTAGTTTATTGAAGTTGATTGTAAAACCATTGCTGCCAGTCATTTGATTTTTAAACTTTATGTATCTGTACAGTGTTGATCTAAATGCAAACTAGGTTGTAATTGAACGTACAGTTGTGTATTCATTCATGTTGAAAGTACGACGGTGAAACAACGTCGTGTTATCAACGTTGATTCAATTTGCAAAATCAACACATAATTCAACGTTAATCCAACGTCTACAGAACGACCTTAATTCACCAATGCTGAAGGTAAGACGGTGAAACAACGTCGCGATTTCAACGGTGAAACAACGTCATGATTTCGCGGTGAAACAACGTCACAATATCAACGTTGATCCAATTTGCAAAATCGAAACATAATCCAACGTTGATTCAACCATGGTACCTGACGTTGATTCACCGGTGAATCAACGTTGAAATGCCGGCTGGGGTATATTATACATTTGCCGAATTAAATCTAGGATGTACTAATTTCTGCAATCTTTCATTTAAACAAAATTGGAACATCGTAAACGATGTAAAAAAAACATCGGATATGTATCTGATTTAGGACCACATATGAAAGTGGCCTGGGCCTGATTTGGAAAAAATTGGATTTGTGCTGTTCAGACTGTCATAAGAAAATCAGATATCCAGCCGGCATTTCAACGTTGATTCACCGGTGAATCAACGTTGGATTATGTTTCGATTTTGCAAATTGGATCAACGTTGATATTGTGACGTTGTTTCACCGCGAAATCATGACGTTGTTTCACCGTTGAAATCGTGACGTTGTTTCACCGTCTTACCTGCAGCATTGGTGAATTAAGGTCGTTCTGTAGACGTTGGATTAACGTTGAATTATGTGTTGATTTTGCAAATTGAATCAACGTTGATAACACGACGTTGTTTCACCGTCGTACTTTCAACATGAATGAATACACAACTGTACGTTCAATTACAACCTAGTTTGCATTTAGATCAACACTGTACACATACATAAAGTTTAAAAATCAAATGACTGGCAGCAATGGTTTTACAATCAACTTCAATAAACTACCACACGCTGAAAATGGTAAAACAGCAGTTTTATTTTGGAAACATACAGTATAAAACAGATGAAAATAATCCAAAACTTTAGCTTGCAGTGTTTGTGCTTGGATGTATTGTTAAAAACCTGTAAAATCCAAATACAACATTTAAAGACTCAAAGTGTTTGTACCATAACATGCATATTTTGCGCTGCACTTGCAAGAGAAACTCTTGTACTTCTTTTGACTGAAACCAGTTGATCTTTTATTTTGGTGGAAATCTATAGTTTCTGTGAAAACATGTTTTACTAATGTGTCTCCTTACAAGAGATTTGTACATTTATGCAGTGAAAATGTGTTGAACAGTTTGAGAATGGAACCTGCAACAGAAACCATGTCAGTGGTAAAGGATAGGACTGCCTGAGTTTTGTCGACAGCCAGAGGAAATTCTTTACGCAGGAAAAACGCTGCCTTGAATGAAATGCATTTAATATTTTAAGTAGAAATGTTTCTTCAAATTCTGATAAAATGTTAGAACCAATAGCCTTGTGCATATAGCGTGGTTGTGCTTTGGGTGATCCTTGAAAGAGTCCCAGCTCTAGGTCCTTTCTGATGCCGTGTCCTCCTCTCTCTCACACTTGTGCACTTTCTGTACTGTCCTGTATGTATAAATAATAAAAACACCAAAAATAAATACTCGTAAAATATCAACTTTGATATTGTGACCTATCTGTAACTGAAAATTGAATGCAAAACAAATCACATACAATATTTTCACTTTAAGTTCAATAACAGTGGGGTTGGAAACAAAGTGCACAACACTATTCATTAAACACCTATTTAATGTATTCAGATGAAAGTTTGCAATATTAAATTATTCACAAGCAGTTTTTTCTGAGCCCCCAGTTACACTGTTTTAATCAGAATCCTAACTATACAGTGTATTTAGTAAAACAAGTAAAATCAAATAAAGTAAATTTTTATTAAACTAAGTAAAATCAAAACCTTTCACAAAAGGTCAATGAATCTCTTCCAGAAGTGACAGTGCAATGTAGCAGATGAACAATTCCTTACCAAATTGCCAATAAACAGCTGGATCCTTGATTAATCTACAAGGGGAAAGAAGAAATGGTTCACTGAAAAGTTCTTAAAAAGCAGCTTTTCGTTTTATACCATTCCTTTAAAACAGTGGTTCTCCAACTTTTTATATCAAGTATCACCTCAGAAAATACTTGTCTCTCCAAGTACCACCATAATGACCAACATTAAAATACAGTAGCGTAGTAGGCCCAACTATTCAGCTACAGCTCTGCACAGTTCAAAACGAGGTAGTTTTATTCCTAATAAGAATATTTATTGTTGTCAGCCACTTTAATATTGTAAATACAGTTTGAACATTAACACTGCACAGTGCTTACATACAGGTAAATACAAAACTTAAATAATGATTAAATTAAAATGTGTTGTACCAAAAGTTAAATAAAAACTGTACTATACTTAACTGTAAAAAAAAAAAAAAACTTTACTCAAATAAAGATTAAATTAAAATTAAGTTATATTTAATTTAGCGGTTCCTCTGCGTACCACCAGAGGGAGCCTGAGTAGCACTAGTGGTATCATACCACTTTGAGAATCACTGCTTTAAACAATCTTAATTCGCTTAAATTTGCGATTATATGATATTTAGAAAACATGAACAAAGTATGTTATCTTTAAGACTATTATACGATTAAAAATATAACAATGCATGGCATTCACATCAGAAAAATTTGAAAAATCTCTAAGACAGACATTAACTTAACACAACTTAATAGCAACACACAACATTAGCATCTGTGATAAAGCAATACAAAATATACACACACACACAGAGACACAGGTATTTATCTTCAGCAGGTTAACGTTAACGTTACATGTCATTTACCCATTTGTAAACTCTGGTAACATTATAACTTACTTTATTATTTTTGAAAGGTAACGTTAAGATAGCGATTTTCTTACCTGATTTTGTCCGTGTGTTTGCAGGACCTCGCAGATCACACCTGACCCTTCCTGTGTTCACATTCTAGTTTTTGTTCTCCGTTGACATGTCACGACTCAAATTCGCTCAAAATAAAAATTTAACAGGCAAACATTTATATTATAAATAATTCGGAACCGACCGAGCAATCTCAACGAGCAGCAGCTCTCACACACACACACACACACACACACACACACACACACAGTCAGTCAGCCGCCTCACTCAGAAAGACGATAATAACGGTCATATTTTCAAACTGAGAAAGGCGCGAACAGTTTCATTGGCCAGTTTCCTTGATGACAGCCAGATTAACCAATCATGATCAAAGAAATAAGGTAAACGCAGTGAAATGTATTTAGTTTTATTGTTGTTAATGATGATAATATTTTACCTTTAGATTTTAGAATAGGTTTAACGATCAAAATATTGTAAAATGCTAATAAAATAATAATAATGATCTTAAATAATTTAGTAATAATAATTTAAAAGGCAGAAATTTCTTTTGTATGCTGTTGAAGACTTTAAGTTGATTCAACATACAGTTCTTGTAAAAAACAAATCAACATTGATTTACAAGTGTTTTTGGTAACCTTTTTCAACCATTTAGCATTAAACATTTTTTCAACGTTGTTTCAATGTTGAAACAACAACTGTCATTATTTCAACCATATTTCAACGTTGAAGGTTGGTCATGTGCCGGCTGGTTTTCAACCATTTAGCATTAAACATTTTTTCAACGTTAAAACAACAACTGACCTTATTTCAACCATATTTCAACGTTGAAGGTCGGTCATGTGCCGGCTGGGGGGTCACATTTGGGCAAAAAAATCGGATTTGGGCCACTTTAGCCTGCAGTGTGAACTAAGTCTATTACTGACACACATTCAGTTTTCACCCACCTGTTTATGTTCAGTTAAGCCATAACCGACTGTATTTTCATGAGATAGCCTACTCTACACGATAGACATTTGGACTGCTGTGTGTGTATTTGACCGCGCGCTGTATGAGAATTGAAGAAGTGGAGCGTGCGCGCGAGAGAGCACTTCTATCAGTGCGATTCCGCCTATCGCGCCTTCATTAACTTTAAGTTAATCGACAACGAATTGTGACTCCCGGGAAAAACGGGACATCTGGTCACCCAGTCCCTAACCCTTCAGGTGATGAGGCCATTGTTTCAGATCGCTAGTTCGCTTTTTGGTAGCCTCTCCGTCCACCGCGGCTGCCATACTGAGACATGCAAACGCCCCTCGTCTGTTTGCAATCCAATGACAGGGACGCACATTTTGAAAGACAAGACAGTTAATCTAACCTATAGAATGTATTTTGAATGTCTGGTAACCCTTAAATAACATTCTGGTCCCGTCTCGTCTTGTTAACGAAGATGCTGCATAAATTTCGTCATAGTTTTTATCATCAGATATTAATTTTAGCTCGTCTCGTCCTAGTCACAGAAAAAAATGTTCGTTAACGAATATTCGTTACATAAATATTCTTACATAAGAAGAACACCTTCTTGCATAAATTCATTCAATGTGAGACACCTCATCTTTGCTCTGTTTGGAGAAGCTTTAATAAATGTGGCCCTGATCCTGCACAACAGGTTAGGGGCGGGTTCCCATAGTGAGATGTCAAATAGGTCCACAGAAAAAAAACAATGTCTTTCAGAGGTGCCAAAGGCTGTACTAAATCACTTTGCTACACACATACACAGTAAAAATAAATACATAAAAAAAAACAAAGGTGAATGCCCCCATTTTCAAGAGACATTTTCTGGTTTTGATGGTCTGTCCTCAGAATATTATTATTATTATTTTAACTGTACATTCCAAAGGAAGGAAGAAATTCCATTAGGAAGAAAAGGCGTGCAGCATATACACTTCACAGTGTTGTGTAACCTGGACTGGTAGTCGGGCATACCGGGCATTTTCCCGGTGGGCCGACGCACTGAAGGGGCCGACAGAATTTTTTTTTTTTTTTTGCCAAGGACCATCACGCAGGGACAACGAGCAGTCAGTGGCCCATTGGTTTGTCTCCTGCATTGACAGCGTAAACCACCCAATCACAATGCGCCTTAGACAGTGCGGTAAAGTTGGCAAGATATTGACAGATTCGACTTTTCCGGATCAATAACTCGCGAGCAAATCGTTTTTAATACACAAATGACGCCTCTTTTCTTTTTTAGGGATGTAGAAAACGAGCTACAAGCGAGGTTTCCTCAAAACAAGCTTTCCTCCGCTCTGTATAAAATACATTGATCTAAATGCGCTGGCGTCTGAGAGACAAGTCCTAAGGGACCGTCTGCAAAGTGCCAAACGCGATTTTTTTTTACTAATAACATACTCAATAACTTTACACTAACGCACTGTAGTGTCACCAAATTCAATTTACACATCACTGCTCTCCTGCTGGTTATACTACAACACTCATTTTGAAAGTAATTGCTTTGGCACATTTTTTATTAATATTTATTATGAAAAATAGTTAATAACTTTACTGTAACACACTCTACTTCCACCAAATTCAGTTCACACCTCACTGCTCTTATGCTGGTTATACTACAACACTCATTTTGAAAGTAATTGATTTGGCACATTTTTTATTAATTTTTATTATGAAAAATGGGTAATAACTTTACTGTAACACACTGTACTTTCACCATATTTAGTGCACACATCACTGCTCTCCTGCTGGTTATACTACAACACTCATTTTGAAAGTAACTGCTTTGGCACATTTTTTATGATTTTTTTATTATGACAAATTCTTAATAACTTTACTGTAACACACTGTACTTTCACCAAATTCAGCTCACACATCACTGCTGTCCTGCTGGTTATACTACAACACTCATTTTGAAAGTAATTGCTTTGGCATATGTTTATGATTTTTTTATTATGAAAATGTTTTAATAACTTCACCGTTATTGGACATAATAATTAATAACTTTACTGTAACACACTGTACTTTCACCATATTCAGTGCACACATAACTGCTCTCCTGCTGATTATACTACAACACACATTTTGAAAGTAATTGCTTTGGTACATTTTTTATGAATTTTTAATATGAAAAATTGTTAATAACTTTACTGTAACACTGTACTTTCACCAAATTCAGCTCACACATCACTGCCTTCCTGGTGGTTATACTACAACACTCATTTTGAAAGTAATGGCTTTGGCACATTTTTTATGAATTTTAATTATTAATTATTTTAATAACTTTACTGTAACACACTGTACTTTCACCATATTCAGTCCACACATCACTGCCTTCCTGATGGTTATACTACAACACTCATTTGGGAAGTAATTGCTTTGGCATATACTTTTATGATTTTTTTATTATGAAATATTGTTAATAACTTTACTGTAACACACTGTACTTTCACCATATTCAGTACACACATCACTGCTCTCCTGATAGTTATACTACAACACTCATTTTGAAAGTAATGGATTTGCACATTTTTTATTAATTTTTATTATGAAAAATTGTTAATAACTTTACTGTAACACACTGTACTTTCACCAAATTCAGCTCACACATCACTGCCTTCCTGGTGTTACACTACAACACTCATTTGGAAGTAAATGCTTTGGCATATTTTTTATGAATTTTTATTATGAAATATTGTTAATAACTTTACTGTAACACACTGTACTTTCACCAAATTCAGGTCAAACATCACTGCTCTCCTGCTAGTTATACTACAACACTCATTTTGAAAGTAATGCATTTGACACATTTTTTATGAATTTGTAACATGAAAAATTGTTAATAACTTTACTGTAACACACTGTATTTCACCAATTCAGTCCACACATCACTGCCTTCCTTGTGGTTATACTACAACACTCATTTTGAAGTAATGGCTTTGGCACATTTTTTTATTAATTTTTATTATGAAAATGTTTTAATAACTTTACTGTAACACACTGTATTTCACCAAATTCAGTTCACACATCACTGCTCTCTGCTAGTTATACTACAACACTCATTTTGAAAGTAATGGATTTGGCACATTTTTTATTATTTTTATTATGAAAAATTGTTAATAACTTTACTGTAACACACTGTACTTTCACCAAATTAGTTCACACATCACTGCTCTCTTCTGTTATACTACAACACTCATTTTGAATAATTGCTTTGGCACATTTTTTATGATTTTTTTAAATGAAAAATTTTAATAACTTTACTGTAACAAACTGTACTTTCACCAAATTCAGCTCACACATCACTGCTTCCTGTGGTTATACTACAACACTCATTTTGAAAGTAATGGCTTTGGCAATGATTTTTTTATTATGAAAATGTTTTAATAACTTCACCGTTATTGGACATAATAATTAATAACTTTACTGTAACACACTGTACTTTCACCATATTCAGTGCACACATAACTGCTCTCCTGCTGATTATACTACAACACACATTTTGAAAGTAATTGCTTTGGTACATTTTTTATGAATTTTTAATATGAAAAATTGTTAATAACTTTACTGTAACACTGTACTTTCACCAAATTCAGCTCACACATCACTGCCTTCCTGGTGGTTATACTACAACACTCATTTTGAAAGTAATGGCTTTGGCACTTTTTTATGAATTTTTAATTGTTAATTTTTAAACACTTTACTTAACAATGTATTCACCATATTCAGTCACATATCCTTACTATGTTATATTCAAACCATTTGGTAATAATTCTTTAGCATAATTTTATATTTTTTATTATAAAATATTGTTAATAACTTTACGAAATGCTTACTTCACTTATTCAGTTATATACTTCTCCTATAGTTAAGTAAACACTTTTTGAAATAATTGATTTGCACATTTTTTATTAATTTTATTAAAAAATTGTTAATAATTTACTGTAACACATGTATTTCACCAAATTCGTTCTAAAATACTACTCACTCTAGTTAACTACAACACTCATTTTAAGAATCATTTAACTTTTTTATGAATTTGTAAACATGAAAATTTTAATAACTTTACTGTAACACACTGTACTTTCACCATTTGTTCAACATCACTGCTTCCTTGCTGGTTATACTACAACACTCATTTGTGAAGTAATGGCTTTGGCACATTTTTTTATTAATTTTTATTATGAAATTTTTAATAACTTTACTGTAACACACTGTAATTTCACCAAATTCAGTTCACACATCACTGCCTCCTGCTAGTTATACTACAACACTCATTTTGAAAGTAATGGTTTGGCACATTTTTTATTAATTTTTATTATGAAAAATTTTAATAACTTTACTGTGAACTTATTTCACCAAATTCATTCAACACACTTTACTTCTATTATTCAACAATCATTTGTAGATAATTGTTTGGCACATTTTTTTATTTTTTACAATAAAAATTGCAATAACTTTACTGTAAAATATTTACCAAATTGTTAAATCACTGCCTTCTGTGTTATACTACAACACTCATTTTGAAAGTAATGCTTTGGCACATTTTTATGAATTTTAATTATGAATTATTTTTAATAACTTTACTAACAAACTATTTACATATTCATCACACATATTTCTGATTTACTAAAACTATTGTGAAATTAATGTTTGGCACATTTTTTATAATTTTCATATATTTTTTTTTAATAATTTACTAACAACTACTTTCAAATTAGTCACATTTTTCTGTGTTATTAAAATTTTTAAATAATTCTGTAACAATTTTTAAATTTTCATTAAAAAATTGTTATAATTTACTAACACACTATTTACAATTAGTCCACATCTTCTGGTGTTTATAAAAATTTTGAATAATTTTTGCAATTTTTAAAATTTTATAAAATATTGTTATAACTTTATTAACACACTTATTTACATATTCTCACATTTTTCTATATTTAACAAAAATTTTAATAATTGATTTGGCAATTTTTTATTATTTAAATAAACTTTTATATTTACTAACACCTTTTACAAATTCTCACATTGATTCTTATTATTAAACTTTTGAAAAATGCTTTGCACTTTTAGATTTTATTATAAATTGTTAATAACTTTACAACACATGTATTTACAATTGGTCAAATATGTTCTTAGTTTTAAATACTCATTTTGAAAGTAATGCATTTGACACATTTTTTATGAATTTGTAACATGAAAAATTGTTAATAACTTTACTGTAACACACTGTACTTTCACCATATTCAGTCCACACATCACTGCCTTCCTTGATGGTTATACTACAACACTCATTTGTGAAGTAATGGCTTTGGCACATTTTTTTATTAATTTTTATTATGAAATGTTTTTAATAACTTTACTGTAACACACTGTAATTTCACCAAATTCAGTTCACACATCACTGCTCTCCTGCTAGTTATACTACAACACTCATTTTGAAAGTAATGGATTTGGCACATTTTTTATTAGTTTTTATTATGAAAAATTGTTAATAACTTTACTGTAACACACTGTACTTTCACCAAATTCAGTTCACACATCACTGCTCTACTTCTAGTTATACTACAACATTCATTTTGTAGATAATTGCTTTGGCACATTTTTTTATGAATTTTTAACATGAAAAATTGTTAATAACTTTACTGTAACAAACTGTACTTTCACCAAATTCAGCTCACACATCACTGCCTTCCTGGTGGTTATACTACAACACTCATTTTGAAAGTAATGGCTTTGGCACAGTTTTTATGAATTTTAATTATGAATTATTTTTAATAACTTTACTGTAACAAACTGTACTTTCACCATATTCAGTCCACACATCACTACTCTCCTGCTAGTTATACTACAACACTCATTGTGAAATTAATGGCTTTGGCACATTTTTTATGAAGTTTTATTATGATTTTTTTTTAATAAATTTACTGTAACACACTGTACTTTCACCAAATTCAGCTCACACATCACTGCCTTCCTGGTGGTTATACTACAACACTCATTTTGAGTAATTGCTTGATAATTTTATGATTTTTTTATTATAAAATTGTTAATAACTTTACTGTAACACACTGTACTTTCACCATATTCAGTCACACATCACTGCCTCCTGTGTTATACTACAACACTCATTTGAAGTAATGTTTGGCAATTTTTTATTATTTTTATTATGAAAATTGTTAATAACTTTACTGTAACACACTGTACTTTCACCAATTCAGTCACACATCACTGCTTCCTGATGTTATACTACAAACTCATTTGGAAAGTAATTGCTTTGGCACAGTTTTTATGAATTTTAATTATATATATTTTTTAATAACTCTACTGTAACACACTGTACTTTCACCAAATTCAGTTCACACATCACTGCTCTACTTCTAGTTATACTACAACACTTATTTTGTAGATAATTGCTTTGACACATTTTTTATTAATTTTAATTATGATTTTTTTTAATAACTTTACTGTAACACACTGTAATTTCACCAAATTCAGTTCACACATCACTGCTCTCCTGTTGGTTATACTAAAACACTCATTTTGAAAATAATTGCTTTGGCACATTTTTTATACATTTTTATGAAAAATTGTTAATAACTTTACTGTAGCACACTGTACTTTCACCAAATTCAGTTGACACATCACTGCTCTCCTGCTGGTTATACTAAAACACTCATTTTTTATTATTAAATTTTATTGTAATTTTGTTATAATTTATTATTAAAAATTATTAATAACTTCACTGTAACACACTGTACTTTCAGCTGAGAACTTGTCCCTGGCTGCCAGTGATGGTTCAAGATTGTGGCATGGGGACATAACGTCTCCGTTCCCTCTATCAGGGAACGAGTGTTACGTACGTAACTGAAACGTTCCCTATCTGTCGGTCACTACAAGTTATTTCATGAAGACATATGGGGTCCATGGAAAGCGCCACAACCCGAACCCCGTCACAACCCTATGGCATATGAAATGTTGACAAACAGCTGTATGTCAGATAAATGCTACACAACGTTGTAACCTTCCCTCCGGCCCAGCACAAATTTGCTCTTGGTATCCACAGGGACCAGAGGGGAGTATAACGCTGCTGGAGACAGCCAAGCCGCTGTTCCTTTCCCCACAGGATTTCTTAACAGAAGAGATTTTGACCTTCAATGAAAGATTGCTTCAAGTCTTTCCTATTTGTTGTTACAGCTTAGCAGTAACAATGGGGAGGCAAGCCTTCCGGAGAAGGCACCCCCTGGTATCAGACTGCTCCACCCAGTCTGACTGCGGGGGTGCTGGAGGAACTCCACCAGGGTTCGCCGTCTGGGGAACTTACTGGGGGAGGAAAATGGCGCTTGCATCCCCAGGTGAGGAGGAATGGCACAGCAAGCGTGACACTGACCAGCTCTTCCCACCACTTACCTGTTACCCAACACAAGGGAAGAGACTGGCTCAACGCAGAGAAGGTTTTCAGTGTGTCGCCCAGCCCGCAGCTCTGCAGATGTCTGCCAGAGAGGCACTGTGCGCCAATGCATAGGAGGAGGCAACACTCCGTGTGGCGTGAGCCCTCACCCCCAGGGGGCACAGCTCGCCTTGGGATTGGTACTCCAAGGCGATGGCATCCACTATCCAGTGGGCCAACCTCTGCTTGGAGACAGCCTTCCTTTTCTGCTAACCTCTGTAGCAGACAAAAGCTGCTCAGAGCTTCTGAAGCTCTGACTGACTCCAGCAGCTCAACGGGACCCCACTGCAGGACAATAGAGAGATCCCAGGAGGGCACCAAGGGTGGCCTAGGAGGATGCAACCTCCTGGCACCCCTTAGGAACCTCACAATGAGATCTTGCTTGCCCAGGAACCGGCCGTCCACTGCATCGTGATGTGCTGTGATAGCAGCCACATATGCTCTCAAGGTGGAGGATGGCAGCCTATGCTCCAACCTTTCTTGCAGGAAAGAAAGCACTACTCCAATTGTACATCTTTGGGGGTCTTCTCGGCGAGAAGAACACCAGTTCGTGAACAGACTCCTTTTCAGATCGTAGGCTTGCCTCGTAGAGGGAGGTCCTTTCTCAGAGGGATGCACCAGGAGGGGCTGTCACGAGGAGCATGAGTTCAGAAACCAGGTCGGGTGGGCCAATACGGCGCAACCGGCAGGGCCTGTTCCTCGTCCTCGCTGACCTTGCACAGTGTCTGTGCGAGAAGGCTCACTGGGGGAAACACATACTTGCGTAAAGCCCAAGGCCAGCTGTGCACCAGTGCGTCCGTGCCGAGGGGGCCTTGGTCAGGGAGTCATACAACTGGCCGTGGCAGGACTCGTGGGAGGCAACCGGGTTTACCTGAGTTTCCCTGAGTCGACTCCAGAACAGCCGGATCGTCTCAGGATGGAGTCGCCATTCTCTGGGGAATGTGAGCTGTCGTGAGAGCACATCGGCTGCACGATTGAGGATGTGGATGACCAGGATGTGGACGGCGCGCTGCGACTTGCACTGCATCTGACTCCAAAGGAGGAGATGGTGGGCGAGTTGTGACATGAGACGTGATCGTAGACAACCCTGCCAGTTGATGTACAAAACGGTCGCAGTGTTGACCATGCGGACCAACATGTGCTAACCAAGCAGCAGCGGCCGGACCGCCACAAGGCTAGTAGCACTGCCAGCAACTCGAGGCAGTTGATGTGCCAAAGCAGTTGAGGCCCTGTCCAGAACCCTGAGGCTGCATGCCCATTGTATGTAGTGCACCAGCCCGCATTAGAGGCATTCATTGTAACAAACGACATGACGAGCCACTTGTTCTATGGGCACTCTGACCTGTAGAAAGACAAGGTCCATCCAGGGGCTGAATGAGCAGGAACACGTTGGCGTGATGGTAACGCGAACTGTACCGCGGCACCATGCTTATTTCGGGATTTAGGAGTGTAACCTGTGCTGAAGTGGTCGGTACTACCCTCGTGCATTTGTTTGAGTGCCTTGGCTTGGTGGACCTGCAGGATAGCCATGGCATGCATGGCAGAGGCGGCCTGGCCCGCAGCACTGTAAGCTTTGGCCGCGAGCGCAGCCGTCAGCTTACAGACTTTGGACAGGAGATGCGGGCAATTCCTCCAAGTGATGGCCCCGCCATCAAGGGTAGTGAGGACGGAGGAGGGAGATGAGCGGCTTCTGGCCATAAAAGGGGCCGTCCACGACTTCGTCAGCTCCTCATGCACCTCCGGGAAAAAAAGCACCGGAGCAGATCGCGGTCGTGAGCTGCGCCACGCTCCGAGAAACCAATCATCTAGCCGCGAGGGCTCGGGACTGGGAAGTCTGTTGACCTCAAGCCCGATACTCATGGCTGCCTGGGCAAGCATGGCTGTCAACTGGTGACAACACCCAAGGGGGGCAGCCCCATCGAATCTTCATCCTCGGAGGATGATAGCCCATCCCCTGATGCTGCGATCGACTTCTGATCCTCCGGGGGTGCACTGAATGAAATGCTGGCAGCCCCGCGAGGCGGACCAGCCAAATCACTTGGGAGCCGAACAGGATGATCGCGCAATAAGAGGTCCGTGGGGACACTGGTCCGGTGGAGAAGCTCTTATTGTAACCATCAGTTCTCCCAGAGCGCTAGCCGGCGGTTCTCTGCTCGAGCCAGAGAGGTACTGGGACGGGTAGCGGCAGAGGGTGACCCTCTTTTCACAAAAGAGAGGCGAGATCGTAGCGAGTTCATGCTCATACACTCACAGTAAACGCATGAGTCATCCCGAACGCAGCTTCAGCGTGTTGGGTACCCAGACACTGAAGACAACGATTGTCTGTCCTCAGAAGACAGGTAACAACAGCAACCAAGAGGATACGGACAGAACGGACATCTTTAAAAAGACGCGAGCCTTCCATGATTTGCTCTTTTATTTGAAGTGCCCAGGGGAATCACTGCAGACAGGGACACCGCTGTTCACACCATAACACCAACCAAGAACAGCTTCCAGTCAGATCGATGAAAGGTTTTGTGGAGATCAGCACTGTTCACCTACTCGGCTCTGAAGCAAAAATCTGAAGAGTGGATGCACCTGTCTCCTATTTGTACCCATATGCATGGGGAGTGGTTCAGGTGTGTAAAATCCACTAGCCAAAATGCATTGGTGTACAAAAAGCAGTGATGTGTGAACTGAATTTGGTGAAAGTACAGTGTGTTACAGTAAAGTTATTAAAAAATGTTCATAATAAACCTTAATAAAAAATATGCCAAAGCAATTACTTTCAAAATGAGTGTTGTAGTATAACCAGCAGGAGAGCAGTGATGTGTGAACTGAATTTGGTGAAAGTACAGTGTGTTACAGTAAAGTTATAAAAAAAATGTTCATAATAAACATTAATAAAAAAATGTGACAAAGCAATTACTTTCAAAATGAGTGTTGTAGTATAACCACCTGGACGGCAGTAATGTGTGAGCTGAATTTGGTGAAAGTACAGTGTGTTACAGTAAAGTTATTAACAATTTTTATAATGAAAATTCATAAAAAATATGCCAAAGCAATTACTTTCCAAATGAGTGTTGTAGTATAACCATCAAGGAAGGCAGTGATGTGTGGACTGAATATGGTGAAAGTACAGTGTGTTACAGTAAAGTTATTAAAAATAATTCATAATTAAAATTCATAAAAACTGTGCCAAAGTCATTACTTTCAAAATGAGTGTTGTAGTATAACCACCAGGGAGGCAGTGATGTGTACGCTGAATTTGGTGAAAGTACAATGTGTTACAGTAAAGTTATTAACAATTTTTCATGTTATAAATTCATAAAAAATGTGTCAAAGGCATTACTTTCAAAATGAGTGTTGTAGTATAACTAGCAGGAGAGCAGTGATGTTTGAACTAAATTTGGTGAAAGTACAGCGTGTTACAGTAAAGTTATTAACAATTTTTCATAATGAAAATTCATAAAAATTGTGTCATAGGAATTACTTTCAAAATGAGTATTGTAGTATAACCATCAGGAAGGCAGTGATGTGTGAGCTGAATTTGGTGAAAGTACAGTGTGTTACAGTAAAGTTATTAACAATTTTTCATGTTAAAAATTCATAAAAAATGTGCCAAAGCAATTATCTACAAAATGAGTATTGTAGTATAACTAGAAGTAGAGCAGTGATGTGTGAACTGAATTTTGTGAAAGTACAGTGTGTTACAGTAAAGTTATAAAAAAAAATAATGTTAAAAATTCATAAAAAAATGTGCCAAAGCCATTACTTTCAAAATGAGTGTTGTAGTATAACTAGCAGGAGAGCAGTGATGTTTGAACTGAATTTGTTGAAAGTACAGTGTGTTACAGTAAAGTTATTAACAATATTTCATGTTATAAATTCATAAAAAATGTGTCAAAGGCATTACTTTCAAAATGAGTATTGTAGTATAACTAGCAGGAGAGCAGTGATGTTTGAACTGAATTTGGTGAAAGTACAGTGTGTTACAGTAAAGTTATTAACAATATTTCATAATAAAAATTCATAAAAAATGTGTCAAAGGCATTACTTTCAAAATGAGTGTTGTAGTATAACTAGCAGGAGAGCAGTGATGTTTAAACTGAATTTGGTGAAAGTACAGTGTGTTACAGTAAAGTTATTAACAATATTTCATAATAAAAATTCATAAAAAATATGCCAAAGCATTTACTTCCCAAATGAGTGTTGTAGTATAACCACCAGGAAGGCAGTGATGTGTGAGCTGAATTTGGTGGAAGTACAGTGTGTTACAGTAAAGTTATTAACAATATTTCATAATAAAAATTCATAAAAAATATGCCAAAGCATTTACTTCCCAAATGAGTGTTGTAGTATAACCACCAGGAAGGCAGTGATGTGTGAGCTGAATTTGGTGGAAGTACAGTGTGTTACAGTAAAGTTATTAACAATATTTCATAATAAAAAATCATAAAATATATGCCAAAGCAATTACTTCCCAAATGAGTGTTGTAGTATAACCATCAGGAAGGCAGTGATGTGTGGACTGAATATGGTGAAAGTACAGTGTGTTACAGTAAAGTTATTAAAAAAATTCATAATTAAAATTCATAAAAAATGTGCAAAAGCCATTACTTTCAAAATGAGTGTTGTAGTATAACCACCAGGAAGGCAGTGATGTGTGAACTGCATTTGGTGAAAGTACAGTGTGTTACAGTAAAGTTATTAACAATTTTTCATGTTACAAATTCATAAAAAATGTGTCAAAGGCATTACTTTCAAAATGAGTGTTGTAGTATAACTAGCAGGAGAGCAGTGATGTTTGAACTGAATTTGGTGAAAGTACAGTGTGTTACAGTAAAGTTATTAACAATTTTTATAATGAAAATTCATAAAAAATGTGTGTCATAGGAATTACTTTCAAAATGAGTATTGTAGTATAACCATCAGGAAGGCAGTGATGTGTGAGCTGAATTTGGTGAAAGTACAGTGTGTTACAGTAAAGTTATTAACAATTTTTCATGTTAAAAATTCATAAAAAATGTGCCAAAGCAATTATCTACAAAATGAGTATTGTAGTATAACTAGCAGGAGAGCAGTGATGTTTGAACTAAATTTGGTGAAAGTACAGCGTGTTACAGTAAAGTTATTAACAATATTTCATGTTATAAATTCATAAAAAATGTGTCAAAGGCATTACTTTCAAAATGAGTATTGTAGTATAACTAGCAGGAGAGCAGTGATGTTTGAACTGAATTTGGTGAAAGTACAGTGTGTTACAGTAAAGTTATTAACAATTTTTATAATGAAAATTCATAAAAAATATGTCAAAGCAATTACTTTCCAAATGAGTGTTGTAGTATAACCATCAAGGAAGGCAGTGATGTGTGGACTGAATATGGTGAAAGTACAGTGTGTTACAGTATAGTTATTAAAAATAATTCATAATTAAAATTCATAAAAACTGTGCCAAAGCCATTACTTTCAAAATGAGTGTTGTAGTATAACCACCAGGAAGGCAGTGATGTGTGAGCTGAATTTGGTGAAAGTACAGTGTGTTACAGTAAAGTTATTAACAATTTTTCATGTTACAAATTCATAAAAAATGTGTCAAAGGCATTACTTTCAAAATGAGTGTTGTAGTATAACTAGCAGGAGAGCAGTGATGTTTGAACTAAATTTGGTGAAAGTACAGCGTGTTACAGTAAAGTTATTAACAATTTTTCATAATGAAAATTCATAAAAAATGTGTGTCATAGGAATTACTTTCAAAATGAGTATTGTAGTATAACCATCAGGAAGGCAGTGATGTGTGAGCTGAATTTGGTGAAAGTACAGTGTGTTACAGTAAAGTTATTAACAATTTTTCATGTTAAAAATTCATAAAAAATGTGCCAAAGCAATTATCTACAAAATGAGTATTGTAGTATAACTAGCAGGAGAGCAGTGATGTTTGAACTAAATTTGGTGAAAGTACAGCGTGTTACAGTAAAGTTATTAACAATATTTCATGTTATAAATTCATAAAAAATGTGTCAAAGGCATTACTTTCAAAATGAGTATTGTAGTATAACTAGCAGGAGAGCAGTGATGTTTGAACTGAATTTGGTGAAAGTACAGTGTGTTACAGTAAAGTTATTAACAATTTTTATAATGAAAATTCATAAAAAATATGTCAAAGCAATTACTTTCCAAATGAGTGTTGTAGTATAACCATCAAGGAAGGCAGTGATGTGTGGACTGAATATGGTGAAAGTACAGTGTGTTACAGTATAGTTATTAAAAATAATTCATAATTAAAATTCATAAAAACTGTGCCAAAGCCATTACTTTCAAAATGAGTGTTGTAGTATAACCACCAGGAAGGCAGTGATGTGTGAGCTGAATTTGGTGAAAGTACAGTGTGTTACAGTAAAGTTATTAACAATTTTTCATGTTACAAATTCATAAAAAATGTGTCAAAGGCATTACTTTCAAAATGAGTGTTGTAGTATAACTAGCAGGAGAGCAGTGATGTTTGAACTAAATTTGGTGAAAGTACAGCGTGTTACAGTAAAGTTATTAACAATTTTTCATAATGAAAATTCATAAAAAATGTGTGTCATAGGAATTACTTTCAAAATGAGTATTGTAGTATAACCATCAGGAAGGCAGTGATGTGTGAGCTGAATTTGGTGAAAGTACAGTGTGTTACAGTAAAGTTATTAACAATTTTTCATGTTAAAAATTCATAAAAAATGTGCCAAAGCAATTATCTACAAAATGAGTATTGTAGTATAACTAGCAGGAGAGCAGTGATGTTTGAACTAAATTTGGTGAAAGTACAGCGTGTTACAGTAAAGTTATTAACAATATTTCATGTTATAAATTCATAAAAAATGTGTCAAAGGCATTACTTTCAAAATGAGTATTGTAGTATAACTAGCAGGAGAGCAGTGATGTTTGAACTGAATTTGGTGAAAGTACAGTGTGTTACAGTAAAGTTATTAACAATATTTTATAAAAAATTCATAAAAAATATGTCAAAGCAATTACTTTCAAATGAGTGTTGTAGTATAACCATCAAGGAAGGCAGTGATGTGTGGACTGAATATGGTGAAAGTAGCAGTGTGTTACAGTAAAGTTATTAAAAATAATTCATAATTAAAATTCATAAAAACTGTGCCAAAGCCATTACTTTCAAAATGAGTGTTGTAGTATAACCACCAGGGAGGCAGTGATGTGTGAGCTGAATTTGGTGAAAGTACAGTGTGTTACAGTAAAGTTATTAACAATTTTTCATAATAAAAATCATTAAAAATGTGCCAAAGGCAATTATGTTCAAAATGAGTGTTGTAGTATAACTATCAGGACAGCAGTGATGTGTGGACTGAATTTGGTGAGAAGTAGAGTGTGTTACAGTAAAGTTATTAACCATTTTTCATAATAAAAATTAATAAAAAATGTGCCAAATCAATTACTTTCAAAATGAGTGTTGTAGTATAACCAGCATAAGAGCAGTGAGGTGTGAACTGAATTTGGTGGAAGTAGAGTGTGTTACAGTAAAGTTATTAACTATTTTTCATAATAAATATTAATAAAAAATGTGCCAAAGCAATTACTTTCAAAATGAGTGTTGTAGTATAACCAGCAGGAGAGCAGTGATGTGTAAATTGAATTTGGTGACACTACAGTGCGTTAGTGTAAAGTTATTGAGTATGTTATTAGTAAAAAAAAATCGCGTTTGGCACTTTGCAGACGGTCCCTTAGGACTTGTCTCTCAGACGCCAGCGCATTTAGATCAATGTATTTTATACAGAGCGGAGGAAAGCTTGTTTTGAGGAAACCTCGCTTGTAGCTCGTTTTCTACATCCCTAAAAAAGAAAAGAGGCGTCATTTGTGTATTAAAAACGATTTGCTCGCGAGTTATTGATCCGGAAAAGTTGAATCTGTCAATATCTTGCTAACTTTACCGAACTCAGAGAGTGCAAGTATTTTGCTCCGCCTAAATAAACCCCAACTTCTTCCGTATCGGCTTTCCCCACGTTTCACAGCAGCTTTATAAAAACAGGCTTGCTCTGCGGTGAGTGATGCGGGCCAAAGAGCCAGGCAGGAGGGGAGGGGAGAGGAGAGTAGTTGAATCGGTAAAGTGCTTGATAAGGGACTCGCAACGGAGGCAGGCATCTAGTGTGTGCGCGTGCGCGCCATGAGTGCCTTTTTAATATTTTTTTATTTAACACTTTTTTAATAAACCGTAAATTCGTCCCCTGCGATGTTTTGGCCAAGTCAAGTCAAGTGTGTTCATAGAGGTTTTCATGGGCCAATGCGAATAAATCTAGATTTAAATTCGAAAAGACACGATATTGCCGGACCTGACGTTTTATTCTTATCCAAAACAACTAGATGCAATGATACATATCTACACTACCAGTCAAAAGTTTTTGAACAGTAAGATTGAGATTTTTTTTTTAAAGAATTCTCTTCTGCTCACCAAGCCTGCATTTATTTTATCCAAAATACAGTAAAAGCAGTAATATTGTGAAATATTTTTACTATTTAAAATAACTGCTTTCTATTTGAATATATTTTAAAATGTAATTTATTTCTGTGATCAAAGCTGAATCTTCAGCATCATTACTCCAGTCTTCAGTGTCACATGATCTTCAGAAATCATGCTAATATATATACTGATTTGCTGCTCAAGAAACATTTATTATTATTATTATTATTATTATTATTATCAATATTTAAAACAGTCGAGTAATTATTTTTTTCTGGATTCTTTGATGAATAGAAAGATCCAAAGATCAGCGTTTATCTGAAATAAAAAAGCTTTTGTAACATTATACTCTATAGCCTACCATTCAAAAGATTGGAGTCAGTATAATTTTTGTTTTGTTTTTGGGAAAGAAATTATAGAAATTAATACTTTTATTTAGCAAGGATGCTTTAAATTGATCAAAAATGATGATAAAGACATTTATAATGTTACAAAATATTTATATTTCAGATAAATGCTGTTCTTCTGAACTTTCTATTCATCAAAGAAACCTGAAAAAAAATCTACTCAGCTGTTTTCATAATACATAATAATAATAATAATAATAATAATAATAAATGTATTTTGAGCAGCAAATCAGAATATTTGAATGATTTCTGAACATCATGTGACTGGAGTAATGATGCTGAAAATTCTGCTTTGATCACAGGAATAAATTACATTTTAAAATATATTTTAAATATTAAAAACATTTCACAATATTACTGTTTTTGCTGTATTTTGGATCAAACAAATACAGGCTTGGTGAACAGCAGAGACTTCTTTAAAAAAAAAAAAAAAATCTTACTGTTCAAAAACTTTTAAATGTGTATATCATATATATATATATATATATATATATATATATATATATATATATATATTATATTATATGGTGGTGGGCCGCCTGGACCAAAAAATGCCAGGGACGATTTTTTTTGTCCCAGTCCAGCCCTGTGTGTAACTTATTGTGGGTGCAGCTCAATCTTCAATTCATGCTATCATTCCCATTCTCTTTTATTTATTACTCACATTGTTTCTGCCATAAAACATAGATAGGACAAAAATATTATATTTTATGTACACACCTGCCTTTACTTTATCGAAGAAGTGGGGATAACTGGTACATGAAGTGAAACAGTGCACACTGAGGACCTCTGTTGTATGTTTGTATATACCTACTGGAAGCTTCTGTTACCAAGCCAAATTCTCTGTGTGTATAATTAGATTATTTTAAATTGAAATGAATTATTTTTCGACTCGATTATGTTAGGTCCACACATTTAAGGTGATGCGATGTTAGCCATTCAAGAATGTCTAGAGCTTAGAGCTTAATTTAATTTCTGTACCTAACCAAAAAAAACTCCTGCTTATGATTGAATCCTCAGAAACGTTCTATGTGAAGAATAGAACAAAATGCCGATTGTTTTCATTACAGTTGTTTTCAGTTGTGTCTGTTAAATAGTTCACAAAGAAGTCAGAAAGCACTACAAAATGGCTGACACTCCATTTAGTGTATTGGAAATGGAGTGTTAGTTTGTGTTGAAGATGTTTTATCAATCATCATAATTCTGTTTTTGGTAGAGCATTTATCAAACAGCAAGACTGGTAGGATGGGCCCAAATGAATTTTCAAACATATTAAACCTGTAAAGCTCTGTATAGTATATATCAACAATTATGAATACAATAATATTCTCATATTGATATTGAATTGTTTTTATTAAATTATAGTTTTTAACTACAGTCTTAAAACATTAATTGTGGATTTGTACATGAATACAGTGTGCAATATATTATTTTAGATAAAGATAAAGTACATGAAGTGTGAATAAAGAAGTGATCAACACATTCTACTTTTGTCCCTTAACATTAAATACTTACTACCAAATAAATCTTTCATTTAGAAAACAAGATCATCATTACTTTACATAACAGTTTTTAAATAAATAAAATCATTCCTTAAATAGTAGTTTTTTTAAATCACAGTTGCATCACATTCGGAGAGGTTCTGTATGCCCAGCAATACAGGAAAATTAATAATCTTTTAAGCATCAAAGTTTGTTCTTGAATATCTCTAGAAGATGCTGTTTCGAGTTGTGTACTGTACATTGTACGACCGTCTTCTGTGCCAACGTTTCCTGATTGCTCCACAGCAACCACACAGCAAACACTAAACACATAAACAGACAAAGTGAGAATTAACATAATTAACATTAATATAAAGGCAAATAAGAGTAACATTTGCATGTTGTCATTAATCACTTTACTTCCAATGCAGATATTTGACATTCAGTCATCATAATACTTACGCAAAGGAGAATCCAGCAAGGTACGAGCCCGATGACAATAGCACAGGGGACAATGATAGCCACAATCCATGCTACGTTTGTACTATTGTTTAAGATTGTAGTGGTCAGGACTGTGGGGTAATAGGTGGTTGGAGCGGCTGTTGTAGCAAGTCCAAGCAAAGTAGAGACCAAGCCGAAACTCCCGATGTCACTGTCTGTGAAAACATACTCTACATTGGCCTCAATCACGCTGCTGTTACCCCTGTGGAGAAATTAAAATGTACAGTGAGAAATGAACCAAAATAAATAAATGGATCTTTCCTTCCCTTACCCAAAAACTACTCAAGCAGATCTCTCGGAAACATTAAAACACTATTTGAAATAAAGTATGTTTATACTGAGACAGAACTTACTTGAAAGAGATTTGATTGAAATTTAAGTCAGTAGTAATTGTTTTATTCAGGATCCTGGACACCTGAAAAGCAGAAATACATTTTTATTGATAATTTGTTTATGGTTAATGTGACTGAAATAAAGCAATTTGTCTATTCTCAATTTCTCAGTGTCTGTAACTCACAAATGAATTTATATAGCCCTGGATCTCTGTGTGGGTCTCATTCCTGAATTCAAGGTTCCCAGACATGGATATATTGCTGATTTCAAATCCAAAGTTTAGAGAGAAGGATTTGTCATCAATTTCTTTAGGAAAAAAAAAAATAAACAAAACAATAATTAGTTGTGGAGTGGTTATATGTGGATGATGAAATTTCACTTATTCATTCAGGGATTACCGATTTAAACATTTTCCTTCAAAGGAAAAGCGTATGACATAATGTAGACCATTTGCATTCAAATGTTATATGCACAACAAAAAAGACAGGAGAGAAAAACTCACTCGTATAGGTGACATTGACAAAGTTCACACGATCTTCTATTGTGAGGTCTCGTTTAATTCTCAGTTTCATTCCATTCAACAGAGTGTTAGCCACTTGTAAAACGTTACTCTCACTTGGGATAGTACCCCGTGTTTTAAACACAAGGGTGATGTATATGATCACCTTCCCAAGCCTGCAAAAGATGGTACATTTATTTATTTGGATGATTTATGTTAGCATCTATTTTCAAAAGATGGTAAGAGGAATATAAAAATAAAATTAATTATTGCTCTTACAATTTCGGTGGAGAAGTTGTGCTTGTTGTCAGAGTGCTGGCTGTCGTTAAGTCTATATAATAAAGTAATATTTAGTGGACAAGAATCATGCTTTAAATTAAAGTATTCAGTGTTTATGGAGCAAGGCATATAAAATGTGACATAGCAGATATGAATGTGGTAATACCTTCCCTAGCTTTGAATATTTCCTTGACAAAGATGCTGTTTGTGTTCAAGTCACTTTGTGAGAAAACATACTGAACACTGGCCAGAATCTCTGTGCTATTATCCCTGTGTGGAGATTCAAATGTGCAATGAGGAACAGAAGTAGTTGTCTAAAAACCATACGGCTTCCCTCACAAGCCATCTCCTCATACTAAAAACGAATCAATGATAAAAGCAGATTTTGTACAATCATTAAGACATTTCTTCATATTCAGAACTTACTTGAATTCAACATGTTGGAGATCAAACTGAGAAGCTGACGGGTCCTTTAGGATGTCAACAAGCTAGAGAGTGGCACAATAATTACAGAGATGAATGTGTTTAAACTTAATGTGATTAGAATAAGGCATTTTCATAGCAAGTTTTTATGAGAAACCATTGTATCAAAGTGTCTCCAACTCACCAGTTTATTTATAGAGCTTTTGATTGAAGTGTAGGTTTCATTCCTTAGTTCAAGTTTCTCAGACATGGAAACGCTGATTTCAAATCCAAATGTGAGAGCATAGGAGGTATCATTAATTCCTTAAAAATAGAACCAAAATTATTAGTTGTGTGGTTATATGTGAGTGGTGAAAAGGAAGCTATAAAAGCTACTACAGGTCTAAACAAAATATATCATTTGCATTAAAATGTCATATTCAGAATAAAAAGGAGCCTAAAAACTCACTTGTATAGGTGACATTCACAAGGCTTGCATCTTGGGTTGGTGTTGAGACTTCTTTAGTTCTGTAACGTGGATTAACCATAGATGTGGCCAGCGGTACAATGTAATGCTCACTCGGTATGGGGCCCAGTGTGTGAAACACCAATCGAATATTTATATAAGCCTTCCCCAACCTACCAAAGATTATAAAATAACAGGAATGTAAAGAAAGATTCAGAAAATAACTGGCTTTTACAAAATGACACTGGAATCGTGGCTCTTACAATGTTGGTGGAGAAGTTGTGCTTGTTTTCAGAGTGCTGGCTGTTGTTAAGACTGTAAAATAAAGTAATAATTAGTCGAGGAGGATTGCAGTTACAGTATTTGGTGTTGGTGGAGCAACACATTTAAAACAAAATCTTGAGTAATGTTTGATTTTCAGTTTTGACAAACCTGTCAATGAACTAAGTGCCTGTACGAAGCTGACTGGTTGTATGGCATCTCCATCCTGGAAGGTGTATTCCATATTGCCCTCAATCTGGTTTAAAGTGCTCCTACAGGAAAAATAGGAGATATCTGTTAGGCAATTTAATCCACATCTTCACAAAGCTTATATTATAATTTTTTTATTAAATTATATATATATTTTTTTTCATGGCTAAAATATGAGGACACATAATATAAAGATTGTGAGATGAGTTTGCATCTTACGTGAAGTTGGATGATTTGGGTTGTAAAGTTGGACTGCCAGGTTCATTCAGAAGAGTGTTCAGCTGCAGGAGAAAAATCAAACCATTCATAAACTTCTAGAGAAAAATGACATTGGACTCAAACTTTGTTAATTGTTTGATAAAGATTTATTACCGCATTATTGATGACATCTTGCACTTGCACGTAACTGCTATTTCTTAGCTCAGGATTCTCTGGCATGCTGATGTTACTTAGATTAAACTCAAAGATTACAGCATAGGAGGTTTCTGAGATTTCTGTTTGGAAACAAAGGTAATTTTTTATTTGCCCAACCCTTGCTTTTCTTGAGTGTGTAGATTATTTTTATGTCAAAAGCTTTCCAAGTGAAAATTATGACACTTACTCTGATAGGTGACATTCACCACCTTCACTGATTCATTGAGCTGTGACTCTCTGGAATTGCGGAGAGTGTTGATGGCGCTGAGGACCAGAGCTTCACTGTGGACTGGAGATGAGGAGTTGAACACTAGCTTGCCTGTGACCACTGCTGAACCAGATCTGTAAAGAGCATAATTTTTATTAATGCGGTTTAGTTTTTGTGCCAAAATTATGAATCCATAACTGTTTGCATTTTTTTTGAAAATGGAAACTCAACACTTGCATTGGGTTTGGAGAAGTCAAGGGGAAACTGGTTATTCTGTCTGGAAACACTGTTGTAGTGGTCAGTTCTGCAATGAAAGGCAGAAACACACAAAAAGAGGAAAAGTTGTTATAAAAGTCAGAGTATTTTTCAATTTGTATAGCTAAAGATTATCAATCCATGCTAAGTTTTTACTATTGTTTAAGATTGTAGTGTTCAGGACTGTGGGGTAATAGGTGGTTGGAGCGGCTGTTGTAGCAAGTCCGAGCAAAGTAGAGACCAAGCCGAAACTGCCGATGTCACTGTCTGTGAAAACATACTGTACATTGGCCTCAATCACGCTGCTGTTACCCCTGTGGAGAAATTAAAATGTACAGTGAGAAATGAATCAAAATAAATAAATGGATCTATCCTTCCCTTACCCAAAAACTACTCAAGCAGATCTCTCGGAAACATTAAAGCACTGCTTGAAATAAAGTATATTTATACTGAGCCAGAACTTACTTGAAAGAGATTTGATTGAAATTTAAGTCAGTATTTATTGTTTTATTCAGGATCCTGGACACCTGAAAAGCAGAAATATTTTTTTATTGATAATTTGTTTATGGTTAATGTGACTGAAATAAAGCAATTTTTCTATTCTCAATTTCTCAGTGTCTGTAACTCACAAATGAATTTATATAGCCCTGGATCTCTGTGTGGGTCTCATTCCTGAATTCAAGGTTCCCAGACATGGATATATTGCTGATTTCAAATCCAAAGTTTAGAGAGAAGGATTTGTCATCAATTTTCAAAAGATGGTAAGAGGAATATAAAAATAAAATTAATTATTGCTCTTACAATTTCGGTGGAGAAGTTGTGCTTGTTGTCAGAGTGCTGGCTGTCGTTAAGTCTATATAATAAAGTAATATTTAGTGGACAAGAATCATGCTTTAAATTAAAGTATTCAGTGTTTATGGAGCAAGGCATATAAAATGTGACATAGCAGATATGAATGTGGTAATACCTTCCCTAGCTTTGAATATTTCCTTGACAAAGATGCTGTTTGTGTTCAAGTCACTTTGTGAGAAAACATACTGAACACTGGCCAGAATCTCTGTGCTATTATCCCTGTGTGGAGATTCAAATGTGCAATGAGGAACAGAAGTAGTTGTCTAAAAACCATACGGCTTCCCTCACAAGCCATCTCCTCATACTAAAAACGAATCAATGATAAAAGCAGATTTTGTACAATCATTAAGACATTTCTTCATATTCAGAACTTACTTGAATTCAACATGTTGGAGATCAAACTGAGAAGCTGACGGGTCCTTTAGGATGTCAACAAGCTAGAGAGTGGCACAATAATTACAGAGATGAATGTGTTTAAACTTAATGTGATTAGAATAAGGCATTTTCATAGCAAGTTTTTATGAGAAACCATTGTATCAAAGTGTCTCCAACTCACCAGTTTATTTATAGAGCTTTTGATTGAAGTGTAGGTTTCATTCCTTAGTTCAAGTTTCTCAGACATGGAAACGCTGATTTCAAATCCAAATGTGAGAGCATAGGAGGTATCATTAATTCCTTAAAAATAGAACCAAAATTATTAGTTGTGTGGTTATATGTGAGTGGTGAAAAGGAAGCTATAAAAGCTACTACAGGTCTAAACAAAATATATCATTTGCATTAAAATGTCATATTCAGAATAAAAAGGAGCCTAAAAACTCACTTGTATAGGTGACATTCACAAGGCTTGCATCTTGGGTTGGTGTTGAGACTTCTTTAGTTCTGTAACGTGGATTAACCATAGATGTGGCCAGCGGTACAATGTAATGCTCACTCGGTATGGGGCCCAGTGTGTGAAACACCAATCGAATATTTATATAAGCCTTCCCCAACCTACCAAAGATTATAAAATAACAGGAATGTAAAGAAAGATTCAGAAAATAACTGGCTTTTACAAAATGACACTGGAATCGTGGCTCTTACAATGTTGGTGGAGAAGTTGTGCTTGTTTTCAGAGTGCTGGCTGTTGTTAAGACTGTAAAATAAAGTAATAATTAGTCGAGGAGGATTGCAGTTACAGTATTTGGTGTTGGTGGAGCAACACATTTAAAACAAAATCTTGAGTAATGTTTGATTTTCAGTTTTGACAAACCTGTCAATGAACTAAGTGCCTGTACGAAGCTGACTGGTTGTATGGCATCTCCATCCTGGAAGGTGTATTCCATATTGCCCTCAATCTGGTTTAAAGTGCTCCTACAGGAAAAATAGGAGATATCTGTTAGGCAATTTAATCCACATCTTCACAAAGCTTATATTATAATTTTTTTATTAAATTATATATATATTTTTTTTCATGGCTAAAATATGAGGACACATAATATAAAGATTGTGAGATGAGTTTGCATCTTACGTGAAGTTGGATGATTTGGGTTGTAAAGTTGGACTGCCAGGTTCATTCAGAAGAGTGTTCAGCTGCAGGAGAAAAATCAAACCATTCATAAACTTCTAGAGAAAAATGACATTGGACTCAAACTTTGTTAATTGTTTGATAAAGATTTATTACCGCATTATTGATGACATCTTGCACTTGCACGTAACTGCTATTTCTTAGCTCAGGATTCTCTGGCATGCTGATGTTACTTAGATTAAACTCAAAGATTACAGCATAGGAGGTTTCTGAGATTTCTGTTTGGAAACAAAGGTAATTTTTTATTTGCCCAACCCTTGCTTTTCTTGAGTGTGTAGATTATTTTTATGTCAAAAGCTTTCCAAGTGAAAATTATGACACTTACTCTGATAGGTGACATTCACCACCTTCACTGATTCATTGAGCTGTGACTCTCTGGAATTGCGGAGAGTGTTGATGGCGCTGAGGACCAGAGCTTCACTGTGGACTGGAGATGAGGAGTTGAACACTAGCTTGCCTGTGACCACTGCTGAACCAGATCTGTAAAGAGCATAATTTTTATTAATGCGGTTTAGTTTTTGTGCCAAAATTATGAATCCATAACTGTTTGCATTTTTTTTGAAAATGGAAACTCAACACTTGCATTGGGTTTGGAGAAGTCAAGGGGAAACTGGTTATTCTGTCTGGAAACACTGTTGTAGTGGTCAGTTCTGCAATGAAAGGCAGAAACACACAAAAAGAGGAAAAGTTGTTATAAAAGTCAGAGTATTTTTCAATTTGTATAGCTAAAGATTATCAATCCATGCTAAGTTTTTACTATTGTTTAAGATTGTAGTGTTCAGGACTGTGGGGTAATAGGTGGTTGGAGCGGCTGTTGTAGCAAGTCCGAGCAAAGTAGAGACCAAGCCGAAACTGCCGATGTCACTGTCTGTGAAAACATACTGTACATTGGCCTCAATCACGCTGCTGTTACCCCTGTGGAGAAATTAAAATGTACAGTGAGAAATGAATCAAAATAAATAAATGGATCTATCCTTCCCTTACCCAAAAACTACTCAAGCAGATCTCTCGGAAACATTAAAGCACTGCTTGAAATAAAGTATATTTATACTGAGCCAGAACTTACTTGAAAGAGATTTGATTGAAATTTAAGTCAGTATTTATTGTTTTATTCAGGATCCTGGACACCTGAAAAGCAGAAATATTTTTTTATTGATAATTTGTTTATGGTTAATGTGACTGAAATAAAGCAATTTTTCTATTCTCAATTTCTCAGTGTCTGTAACTCACAAATGAATTTATATAGCCCTGGATCTCTGTGTGGGTCTCATTCCTGAATTCAAGGTTCCCAGACATGGATATATTGCTGATTTCAAATCCAAAGTTTAGAGAGAAGGATTTGTCATCAATTTCTTTAGGAAAAAAAGAAATAAACAAAACAATAATTAGTTGTGGAGTGGTTATATGTGGATGATGAAATTTCACTTATTCATTCAGGGATTACCGATTTAAACATTTTCCTTCAAAGGAAAAGCGTACGACATAATGTAGACCATTTGCATTCAAATGTTATATGCACAACAAAAAAGACAGGAGAGAAAAACTCACTCGTATAGGTGACATTGACAAAGTTCACACGATCTTGTATTGTGAGGTCTCGTTTAATTCTCAGTTTCATTCCATTCAACAGAGTGTTAGCCACTTGTAAAACGTTACTCTCACTTGGGATAGTACCCCGTGTTTTAAACACAAGGGTGATGTATATGATCACCTTCCCAAGCCTGCAAAAGATGGTACATTTATTTATTTGGATGATTTATGTTAGCATCTATTTTCAAAAGATGGTAAGAGGAATATAAAAAGAAAATTAATTATTGCTCTTACAATTTCGGTGGAGAAGTTGTGCTTGTTTTCAGAGTGCTGGCTGTTGTTAAGACTGTAAAATAAAGTAATAATTAGTTGAGGAGGATTGCAGTTAAAGTATTTGGTGTTGGTGGAGCAACACATTTAAAACAAAATCTTGAGTAATGTTTGATTTCCAGTTTTGACAAACCTGTCAATGAACTAAGTGCCTGTACGAAGCTGACTGGTTGTATGGCATCTCCATCCTGGAAGGTGTATTCCATATTGCCCTCAATCTGGTTTAAAGTGCTCCTACAGGAAAAATAGGAGATATCTGTTAGGCAATTTAATCCACATCTTCACAAAGCTTATATTATTATTTTTTTAATTAAATCATTTTTTTTTTTTTCATGGCTAAAATACGAGGACACATAATATAAAGATTGTGAGATGAGTTTGCATCTTACATGAAGTTGGATGATTTAGGTTGTAAAGTTGGACGGCCAGGTTCATTCAGAATAGTGTTCAGCTGCAGGAGAAAAATCAAACCATTCATCAACTTCTAGAGAAAAATGACATTGGACTCAAACTTTGTTAATTGGTTGATAAAGATTTATTACCGCATTATTGATGACATCTTGCACTTGCACGTAACTGCTGTTTCTTAGTTCAGGATTCTCTGGCATGCTGATGTTACTTAGATTAAACTCAAAGATTACAGCATAGGAGGTTTCTGAGATTTCTGTTTGGAAACAAAGGTAATTTTTTATTTGCCCAACCCTTGTTTTTTCTGGAGTGTGTAGTTTATTTTTATGTCAAAAGCTTTCCAAGTGAAAATTATGACACTTACTCTGATAGGTGACATTCACCACCTTCACTGATTCATTGAGCTGTGACTCTCTGGAATTGCGGAGAGTGTTGATAGCGCTGAGGACCAGAGCTTCACTGGGGACTGGAGATGAGGAGTTGAACACAAGCTTGCCTGTGACCACTGCTAAACCAGATCTGTAAAGAGCATAATTTTTATTAATGCGGTTTAGTTTTTGTGCCAAAATTATGAATCCATAACTGTTTGCATTTTTTTTGAAAATGGAAACTCAACACTTGCATTGGGTTTGGAGAAGTCAAGGGGAAACTGGTTATTCTGTCTGGAAACACTGTTGTAGTGGTCAGTTCTGCAATGAAAGGCAGAAACACACAAAAAGAGGAAAAGTTGTTATAACAGTCAGAGTATTTTTCAATTTGTATAGCTGAAGATTATCATTACTAACATACCAGACTGTGAACGAAGCTCATTTAGGAAGCTGAATGGTTGTATGACATCTCCATTCTGGAAGATGTATTCCATATTACCCTCAATTTGGTTCATTGTGCTTCTGCAGGAAAAGGTAAATTATATTTGTAAATGCCTTCAAATCATATGAAAAATACAGTTTTTGTCAATTCATAGACAGAGGTCAGATTGCATCTTACTTGAAGTTGAGCAGCTTGGGCTCAAAAACTTCCTTGCCAGGTTCATTCAAAAGAATGTTCAGCTGTGGGAGAAGAATCAATCCATTCATTAACCTCAGCGGAAGATTGGCACTGGATTAAAAAACATTTCTTATTAGATTAATTGTGAATACGTACAACATTATTGATAATTTCCTGCACTTTCTGGTAGAAGTCAGTTTTGAGCTTAGAGGTCGCTGGGATGCTGATGTTGATCACATTAAATATAAGGACCACAGCATAGGAGCTTTCTGGGATTTCTGTTTGAAAGGAAATGTTAATTTATTTTTTTGGCCAAATTTTTCCATTCATAATTGTTTGATCGTTTGACTGATTTCCATTCAAAAACTTCTGAACCTAAAAGGACGAAACTTACTCTCATAGGTGACATTCACCACCTTCACTGATTCACTGAGCTGTGACTCTCTGGATTTCAGGAGAGTGTTGATAGCGCCGAGGACCAAAGCTTCACTGGGGACTGGAGATGAGGAGTTGAACACCAACTTGCTTTTGACCACTGCTGAACGAGGTCTGTAAAAACCATAATGTCTGTTTAATACATTTCAGGCGTTTGCATTTAAAATATGACTTCATGACTGGTTATGATTTCGTAAAATAGACAATTAAGACTTACACTGGGTTTGGAAGTGGTACAGATGAACCGTTGTTTGTCTCTGGAGACAATGTTGTAGTGGTCAGTGCTATAATCAAAGATAAAATAAATAAAGTATTTTCTTAATTTATTTTTTTACTTTCATTATGTTACACAGTTCATATAGCTATGGATCATCAATATTAACATACTCATCAGTGAACGAAGCTCATTTAGGAAGCTGACTGGTTGTATGACATCTCCATCCTGGAAGGTGTATTCCATCCTGCCATCAATCTGGTTTGAAATGCTCCTACAAACATGAGATATCTATTAGGGACTTTAAGCCACATATACAAAGTGTAGTTTATTGATTGATTGATTGATTGATTGATTGATTGATTGACCTTCACAACGCTTATATTATTATTTATTATTTTTTAATTAATCAATTATTATTTTTTTTTTTTGTGTAATTTGTAATTTTCCATGGCTAAAATATGAGGACACATAAAATAAAGATTGTGAGATGAGTTTGCATCTTACGTGAAGCTGGGTGACTTCGGCTGTAAAGTTGGACTGCCAGGTTCATTCAGAAGAGTGTTCAGCTGCAGGAGAAAAATCAAATCATGCATCAACCTCTGGTGAAGTCTGGTATTGGAAATAAAGCTTTTTACACTGTTCATTTTTGAAGTTTACCGCATTATTGATGGTATCCTGCACTTTCTGGTAGGTGTCGCCTCTGAGCTCAGGGTTCTCTGGCATGCTGATGTTAACCAGGTTAAATGTAAAGACCACAGCATAGGAGGTTTCTGAGATTTCTGTGTGGAGACAAAAGTAAATTTTTATTTGGCAAAAAAATTGTAATTCGTATCACATTTACTCATTCCTGTTTCAAAACAGTTTAAACCTTTTATCTTGACACTTACTCTGATAGGTGACATTCATCACCTTCACTGATTCATTGAGCTGTGACTCTCTGGAATTTCGGAGAGTGTTGATGGCGCTGAGGACCAGAGCTTCACTGGGGACTGGAGATGAGGAGTTGAACACTAGCTTGCTTGTGATCACAGCTGAACCAGATCTGTAAATATAACCACTTTTGTTTAATGTACATATTTTTTTTTTCAATAAAATTCTTTATTATTTTTTTATATTTCTAAGACTTGGAAACCAACACTTACATGAGATTTGAAGGGGTCACAGAGAAACTGGTTGTTGCTGCTGGAAACACTGTTGTAGTGGTCGGTAAACGGAGCTTGTTTAGGAAGCTGACTGGTTGAATGACATCTCCATCCTGGAAGGTGTATTCCATCCTGCCATCAATCTGGTTTGAAGTGCTCCTACAGGACAAAGAGGAGATATATGTTAGGGAATTTAATCCACACCATTAAAAAGTTTAGTTAATTTTTTTATTTATTTTTGGCATTTGTTATTTTCCATGGCTTTAATAAGCTAAAACACGAAGACACATGAAATAAAGATTGTGATGTGAGTTTGTATCTTACGTGAAGCTGGATGACTTTGGTTGTAAAACTGGACTGCCAGGTTCATTCAGAAGAGTGTTCAGCTGCAGGAGAAAAATCAAACCATTCATCAACCTTTGGTGAAGACTGGCATTGGACCTAAACCTTTTTACTCGGTTAATTTTTAGTATTTACCGCATTATTGATTATATCCTGCACTTGCTGGTAGGTTTCGTCTCTGAGCTGAGGGTCCTCTGGCATGCTTATGTTAACCAGGTTAAATGTAAATACCACAGTATAGGAGGTTTCTGAGATTTCTGTATGGAAAGGAAGTAATGCATTTTTTGGTCAAACTTTCCATTCTTGATTGTTTGACTGATTCCCACTCTAAAGCTTTACAACCTTACAGGATGACACTTACTCTCATAGGTGACATTCATCACCTTCACTGATTCACTGAGCTGTGACTCTCTGGATTTCAGGAGAGTGTTGATAGCGCTGAGGACCAGAGCTTCACTGGGGACTGGAGATGAGGAGTTGAACACAAGCTTGCTTGTGACCACTGCTGAACGAGGTCTGTAAATAAAACCAGTTTTGTTTAATGTATATCAAATTTATGCAATAACATTCCTTATCCGTTTTTGATTGTTCTCAAAATTGAAAACCAACACTTACATGAGATTTGAAGGGGTCACAGAGAAACTGGTTGTTGTGTCTGGAAACACTGTTGTAGTGGTCGGTAAACGAAGCTCATTTAGGAAGCTGACTGGTTGAATGACATCTCCATCCTGGAAGGTGTATTCCATCCTGCCATCAATCTGGTTTGAAGTGTTCCTACAGGAGAAACAGGAGATATCCGTTAGGGACTTTAATTCACGTCTTCAAAAAGTTTTATTTTTTATTATTTATTTTATTTTATTTTTGTGTGTGTGTGTGTGTTTGTAATTTGTAATTTTTTTTTATTTTTAGGGCTGCCCCTAATCGTCGACTAACCAGCAGAAAAAAAATTCCACAGGAACTGGCAAAGTCACGCAGACGGTGACAGACTGATCATTAACGGCTGGTCTATGTGGTAATATAGCTAGTACATCGGGCAAGACATCCTAACGCTCACCTATCATTCATTGACCTCAAATATGGCTTTTCATCTGAAAGATGTATGCAGTAACAACTTTTCATGGCTGCTCAATCTAATGTTAACCTAGACAAATGTGCGCTATTCAAGTGTCTGTTCGGAGTGTGGAAGCTGAACAGTAGCGCGCTCACTGCATGACAGATTGAGGCGCTGGTGCGGTCACTTTGCTCTTAAAATACTCCATCATTTTTGGTCAAAAAGATAAAAGTAATAATCTTTTGAATCTGTAAAGACTCGATGTTTATTTGTGTGCACTCAAGAGTCTTGAGCGTGAAACTTCGAAACTCCGTATATAGGCTACTTGCCTTACAGACATGAAAAATATATCTATAGAGAGTGAAATGTCTACTTTTAAATGAACCAATTCAAATAGAAAACAAATATTCTGAGATGTAATCCGTATGAAACATGCATACCGGCGCATCACTACTGCGGAGATGACGAGTCAGTGTGGCCGACTTCATCTCTTAAGCCGAAAACAAAGAAAGCACTAGTTTATCAATAAATTATTCAAACGTTAATGCAGTCGCCTTCCTGTTTTTCCCTGACACATTCATAATTATTATATCTGCCGGTGCACTGTGGTAAGCTTTTTATTGCGTATGCTTGAGCGCTTATAAGGCTATGTATAGGCAATTAAACGCTCATTATTATGATTTATATGGTTTATTAATAAACGTGCTACTAATAGTCGACTAATGCTTAAAAAGAACGACTACTAGTCGACCAGAAAATCTTTAGTTGAAGGCAGCCCTAGTAATTTTCCATGGCTTTAATGAGATAAAAAACAAGTACACGTGAAATACAGATTGTGAGATGAGTTTGCATCTTACGTGAAGCTGGATGACTTGGGTTGTAAAGTTGGACTGCCAGGTTCATTCAGAAGAGTGTTCAGCTGCAGGAGAAAAATCAAACCATTCATCATCCTCTGGTGAAGACTGGCATTGGACCTAAACCTTTTTACATTGTTCATTTTTAATGTTTACCGCATTATTGATGATATCCTGCACTTGCTGGTAGGTGTCGTCTCTGAGCTCAGGGTCTTCTGGCATGCTCTTGTTAACCAGGTTAAATGTAAAGACCACAGCATAGGAGGTTTCTGAGATTTCTGTGTGAAGAGAAAAGTTAATTTTTATTCTGCAAAAAAATACCATTCATATCACTTTTACTCATTCCGTTTCAAAACTTTTAAACCTCATATCATGACACTTACTCTCATAGGTGACATTCACCACCTTCACTGATTCACTGAGCTGTGACTCTCTGGAATTGCGGAGAGTGTTGATGGCGCTGAGGACCAGAGCTTCGCTGGGGACTGGAGATGAGGAGTTAAACACAAGCTTGCTTGTGACCACTGCTGAACCAGATCTGTAAATAAAACCAGTTTTGTTTAATGTACATCAAATTTATGCAATAACATTCCTTATCCGTTTTTGATTGTTCTCAAAATTGAAAACCAACACTTACATGAGATTTGAAGGGGTCACAGAGAAACTAGTTGTTGTGTCTGGAAACACTGTTGTAGTGGTCGGTAAACGAAGCTCATTTAGGAAGCTGACTGGTTGAATGACATCTCCATCCTGGAAGGTGTATTCCATCCTGCCATCAATCTGGTTTGAAGTGTTCCTACAGGAGAAACAGGAGATATCCGTTAGGGACTTTAATTCACGTCTTCAAAAAGTTTTATTTTTTATTATTTATTATATTTTATTTTTGTGTGTGTGTGTGTGTTTGTAATTTGTAATTTTTTTTATTTTTAGGGCTGCCCCTAATAGTCGACTAACCAGCAGAAAAAAATTCCACAGGAACTGGCAAAGTCACGCAGACGGTGACAAACTGATCATTAACGGCTGGTCTATGTGGTAATATAGCTAGTACATCGGGCAAGACATCCTAACACTCACCTATCATTCATTGACCTCAAATATGGCTTTTCATCTGAAAGATGTATGTAGTAACAACTTTACATGGCTGCTCAATCTAATGTTAACCTAGAAAAATGTGCGCTATTCAAGTGTCTGTTCGGAGTGTGGAAGCTGAACAGTAGCGCGCTCACTGCATGACAGATTGAGGCGCTGGTGCGGTCACTTTGCTCTTAAAATACTCCATCATTTTTGGTCAAAAAGATAAAAGTAATAATCTTTTGAATCTGTAAAGACTCTATGTTTATTTGGGTGCACTCAGAGTCTTGAGCGCGAAACTTCGAAACTCCGTATATAGGCTACTTGCCTTACAGACATGAAAAATATATCTATAGAGAGTGAAATGTCTACTTTTAAATGAACCAATTCAAATAGAAAACAAATATTCTGAGATGTAATCCGTATGAAACATGCATACCGGCGCATCACTACTGCGGAGATGACGAGTCAGTGTGGCCGACTTCATCTCTTAAGCCGAAAACAAAGAAAGCACTAGTTTATCAATAAATTATTAAAACGTTAATGCAGTCGCCTTCCTGTTTTTCCCTGACACATTCATAATTATTATATCTGCCGGTGCACTGTGGTAAGCTTTTTATTGCGTATGCTTGAGTGCTTATAAGGCTATGTATAGGCAATTAAACGCTCATTATTATGATTTATATGGTTTATTAATAAACGTGCTACTAATAGTCGACTAATGCTTAAAAAGAACGACTACTAGTCGACCAGAAAATCTTTAGTTGAAGGCAGCCCTAGTAATTTTCCATGGCTTTAATGAGATAAAAAACAAGGACACGTGAAATACAGATTGTGAGATGAGTTTGCATCTTACGTGAAGCTGGATGACTTTGGTTGTAAAGTTGGACTGCCAGGTTCATTCAGAAGAGTGTTCAGCTGCAGGAGAAAAATCAAACCATTCATCATCCTCTGGTGAAGACTGGCATTGGACCTAAACCTTTTTACATTGTTCATTTTTAATGTTTACCGCATTATTGATGATATCCTGCACTTGCTGGTAGGTGTCGTCTCTGAGCTCAGGGTCTTCTGGCATGCTCTTGTTAACCAGGTTAAATGTAAAGACCACAGCATAGGAGGTTTCTGAGATTTCTGTGTGAAGAGAAAAGTTAATTTTTATTCTGCAAAAAAATGCCATTCATATCACTTTTACTCATTCCCGTTTCAAAACTTTTAAACCTCATATCATGACACTTACTCTCATAGGTGACATTCACCACCTTCACTGATTCACTGAGCTGTGACTCTCTGGAATTGCGGAGAGTGTTGATGGCGCTGAGGACCAGAGCTTCACTGGGGACTGGAGATGAGGAGTTAAACACAAGCTTGCTTGTGACCAATGCTAAACCAGATCTGTAAAGAGCATAATTTTTATTAATGCGGTTTAGTTTTTGTGCCAAAATTATGAATCCATAACAGTTTGCATTTTTTTGAAAATGGAAACTCAACACTTGCATTGGGTTTGGAGAAGTCAAGGGGAAACTGGTTATTCTGTCTGGAAACACTGTTGTAGTGGTCAGTTCTGCAATGAAAGGCAGAAACACACAAAAAGAGGAAAAGTTGTTATAACAGTCAGAGTATTTTTCAATTTGTATAGCTGAAGATTATCATTACTAACATACCAGACTGTGAACGAAGCTCATTTAGGAAGCTGAATGGTTGTATGACATCTCCATCCTGGAAGATGTATTCCATATTACCCTCAATTTGGTTCATTGTGCTTCTGCAGGAAAAGGTAAATTATATTTGTAAATGCCTTCAAATCATATGAAAAATACAGTTTTTGTCAATTCATAGACAGAGGCCAGATTGCATCTTACTTGAAGTTGAACAGCTTGGGCTCAAAAACTTCCTTGCCAGGTTCATTCAAAAGAATGTTCAGCTGTGGGAGAAAAATCAATCCATTCATTAACCTCAGCGGAAGATTGGCACTGGATTAAAAAACATTTCTTATTAGATTAATTGTAAATACGTACAACATTATTGATAATTTCCTGCACTTTCTGGTAGAAGTCAGTTTTGAGCTTAGAGGTCGCTGGGATGCTGATGTTGATCACATTAAATATAAGGACCACAGCATAGGAGCTTTCTGGGATTTCTGTTTGAAAGGAAATGTTAATTAATTTTTTTGGCCAAAGTTTTCCATTCATAATTGTTTGATTGTTTGACTAATTTCCATTAAAAAATTCTCAACCTAAAAGGACGAAACTTACTCTCATAGGTGACATTCACCACCTTCACTGATTCACTGAGCTGTGACTCTCTGGATTTCAGGAGAGTGTTGATAGCGCTGAGGACCAAAGCTTCACTGGGGACTGGAGATGAGGAGTTGAACACCAACTTGCTTTTGACCACTGCTGAACGAGGTCTGTAAATAAAACCAGTTTTGTTTAATGTACATCAAATTTATGCAATAACATTCCTCATCCGTTTTTGATTGTTCTCAAAATTGAAAACCAACACTTACATGAGATTTGAAGGGGTCACAGATAAACTGGTTGTTGTGTCTGGAAACACTGTTGTAGTGGTCGGTAAACGAAGCTCATTTAGGAAGCTGACTGGTTGAATGACATCTCCATCCTGGAAGGTGTATTCCATCCTGCCATCAATCTGATTTGAAGTGTTCCTACAGGAGAAACAGGAGATATCCGTTAGGGACTTTAATTCACGTCTTCAAAAAGTTTAATTTTTTATTATTTATTTAATTTTATTTTTGTGTGTGTGTGTTTGTAATTTGTAATTTTTTTTTATTTTTAGGGTTGCCCCTAATAGTCGACTAACCAGCAGAAAAAAAATTCCACAGGAACTGGCAAAGTCACGCAGACGGTGACAGACTGATCATTAACGGCTGGTCTATGTGGTAATATAGCTAGTACATCGGGCAAGACATCCTAACGCTCACCTATCATTCATTGACCTCAAATATGGCTTTTCATCTGAAAGATGTATGTAGTAACAACTTTACATGGCTGCTCAATCTAATGTTAACCTAGAAAAATGTGCGCTATTCAAGTGTCTGTTCGGAGTGTGGAAGCTGAACAGTAGCGCGCTCACTGCATGACAGATTGAGGCGCTGGTGCGGTCACTTTGCTCTTAAAATACTCCATCATTTTTGGTCAAAAAGATAAAAGTAATAATCTTTTGAATCTGTAAAGACTCTATGTTTATTTGGGTGCACTCAGGAGTCTTGAGCGTGAAACTTCGAAACTCCGTATATAGGCTACTTGCCTTACAGACATGAAAAATATATCTATAGAGAGTGAAATGTCTACTTTTAAATGAACCAATTCAAATAGAAAACAAATATTCTGAGATGTAATCCGTATGAAGCATGCATACCGGCGCATCACTACTGCGGAGATGACGAGTCAGTGTGGCCGACTTCATCTCTTAAGCCGAAAACAAAGAATTGCGTATGCTTGAGCGCTTATAAGGCTATGTATAGGCAATTAAACGCTCATTACTATGATTTATATGGTTTATTAATAAACGTGCTACTAATAGTCGACTAATGCTTAAAAAGAACGACTACTAGTCGACCAGAAAATCTTTAGTTGAAGGCAGCCCTAGTAATTTTCCATGGCTTTAATGAGATAAAAAACAAGTACACGTGAAATACAGATTGTGAGATGAGTTTGCATCTTACGTGAAGCTGGATGACTTTGGTTGTAAAGTTGGACTGCCAGGTTCATTCAGAAGAGTGTTCAGCTGCAGGAGAAAAATCAAACCATTCATCATCCTCTGGTGAAGACTGGCATTGGACCTAAAACTTTTTACATTGTTCATTTTTAATGTTTACCGCATTATTAATGATATCCTGCACTTGCTGGTAGGTGTCGTCTCTGAGCTCAGGGTCTTCTGGCATGCTCTTGTTAACCAGGTTAAATGTAAAGACCACAGCATAGGAGGTTTCTGAGATTTCTGTGTGACGAGAAAAGTTCATTTTTATTCTGCAAAAAAATGCCATTCATATCACTTTTATTCATTCCTGTTTCAAAGCTTTTAAACCTCATATCTTGACACTTACTCTCATAGGTGACATTCACCCCCTTCACTGATTCACTGAGCTGTGACTCTCTGGAATTGCGGAGAGTGTTGATGGCGCTGAGGACCAGAGCTTCGCTGGGGACTGGAGATGAGGAGTTAAACACCAACTTGCTTTTGACCACTGCTGAACCAGATCTGTAAATAAAACCAGTTTTGTTTAATGTACATCAAATTTATGCAATAACATTCCTTATCCGTTTTTGATTGTTCTCAAAATTGAAAACCAACACTTACATGAGATTTGAAGGGGTCACGGAGAAACTAGTTGTTGTGTCTGGAAACACTGTTGTAGTGGTCGGTAAACGAAGCTCATTTAGGAAGCTGACTGGTTGAATGACATCTCCATCCTGGAAGGTGTATTCCATCCTGCCATCAATCTGGTTTGAAGTGTTCCTACAGGAGAAACAGGAGATATCCGTTAGGGACTTTACTTCACGTCTTCAAAAAGTTTTATTTTTTATTATTTATTATATTTTATTTTTGTGTGTGTGTGTGTGTGTGTGTGTTTGTAATTTGTAATTTTTTTTATTTTTAGGGCTGCCCCTAATAGTCGACTAACCAGCAGAAAAAAATTCCACAGGAACTGGCAAAGTCACGCAGACGGTGACAAACTGATCATTAACGGCTGGTCTATGTGGTAATATAGCTAGTACATCGGGCAAGACATCCAAACGCTCACCTATCATTCATTGACCTCAAATATGGCTTTTCATCTGAAAGATGTATGTAGTAACAACTTTACATGGCTGCTCAATCTAATGTAACCTAGAAAAATGTGCGCTATTCAAGTGTCTGTTCGGAGTGTGGAAGCTGAACAGTAGCGCGCTCACTGCATGACAGATTGAGGCGCTGGTGCGGTCACTTTGCTCTTAAAATACTCCATCATTTTTGGTCAAAAAGATAAAAGTAATAATCTTTTGAATCTGTAAAGACTCTATGTTTATTTGGGTGCACTCAGAGTCTTGAGCGTGAAACTTCGAAACTCCGTATATAGGCTACTTGCCTTACAGACATGAAAAATATATCTATAGAGAGTGAAATGTCTATTGTCTACTTTTAAATGAACCAATTCAAATAGAAAACAAATATTCTGAGATGTAATCCGTATGAAACATGCATACCGGCGCATCACTACTGCGGAGATGACGAGTCAGTGTGGCCGACTTCATCTCTTAAGCCGAAAACAAAGAAAGCACTAGTTTATCAATAAATTATTAAAACGTTAATGCAGTCGCCTTCCTGTTTTTCCCTGACACATTCATAATTATTATATCTGCCGGTGCACTGTGGTAAGCTTTTTATTGCGTATGCTTGAGCGCTTATAAGGCTATGTATAGGCAATTAAACGCTCATTATTATGATTTATATGGTTTATTAATAAACGTGCTACTAATAGTCGACTAATGCTTAAAAAGAACGACTACTAGTCGACCAGAAAATCTTTAGTTGAAGGCAGCCCTAGTAATTTTCCATGGCTTTAATGAGATAAAAAAACAAGTACACGTGAAATACAGATTATGAGATGAGTTTGCATCTTACGTGAAGCTTGGATGACTTTGGTTGTAAAGTTGGACTGCCAGGTTCATTCAGAAGAGTGTTCAGCTGCAGGAGAAAAATCAAACCATTCATCATCCTCTGGTGAAGACTGGCATTGGACCTAAAACTTTTTACATTGTTAATTTTTAATGTTTACCGCATTATTGATGATATCCTGCACTTGCTGGTAGGTGTCGTCTCTGAGCTCAGGGTCTTCTGGCATGCTCTTGTTAACCAGGTTAAATGTAAAGACCACAGCATAGGAGGTTTCTGAGATTTCTGTGTGAAGAGAAAAGTTAATTTTTATTCTGCAAAAAAATGCCATTCATATCACTTTTACTCATTCCTGTTTCAAAGCTTTTAAACCTCATATCATGACACTTACTCTCATAGGTGACATTCACCACCTTCACTGATTCACTGAGCTGTGACTCTCTGGAATTGCGGAGAGTGTTGATGGCGCTGAGGACCAGAGCTTCGCTGGGGACTGGAGATGAGGAGTTAAACACAAGCTTGCTTGTGACCACTGCTAAACCAGATCTGTAAATAAAACCAGTTTTGTTTAATGTACATCAAATTTATGCAATAACATTCCTTATCCGTTTTTGATTGTTCTCAAAATTGAAAACCAACACTTACATGAGATTTGAAGGGGTCACAGAGAAACTAGGTTGTTGTGTCTGGAAACACTGTTGTAGTGGTCGGTAAACGTATAGCTCATTTAGGAAGCTGACTGGTTGAATGTACATCATATGAGGTATAATAAAATTAATTAGTTGAATCTTAATTGGTGGAGAAGTGTGCTTGTTTAAGTTTAGTGCTAAGTATTAGTAAGTATATTTAATTAGTAAGTATTCTAGTGATAAGAAATGCTTAATAGAGATTAGTGTAATGATAGCTAATACTTAAATATGTTAATATGCAGTTCATTTTGTTACATAACATTGTAGCATGTAATCACTTGTGCAGAATGATACCTTGTGCAGTCAATGAGAAACATCTGATGCTAAATCTCGTTAGATCAACCATCTGTCAATAAAGAAGCATGTACTAGAAGATTGTCATATACGAACTTACTCAATACATTCTCATACAAAACGAATCTAAACGATTTCTAATTGCAATATAACGAAGTCGTCATAATAGATTATGAATTCGATTATAACAATGTTAGAATGATCTAACTGAGTCAATATACTTAGATTAGAATGTTCAATAAGTTTAAGATTGATTGATTAAATGTAAGGATTTCATATATTTATTATAGACATTTTGAAAGTTTTAATCACATGTAGTTAAGTTCATTATAGCAGTTATTCAAGTAGATAGTTTAGTTATTGAGTTAAAGAAGTGTTTCAAATGAATGCTAACAATAATTCAAGCAAATAAATATTAGTTTAATAGAACAATTAAGTTGTAAAGTGTAAAAGGAACCTAGTTAAACATACTAACATTGCACTTAATTGTGTATTCATATTCAGAAGGAGCCATAAAACTCCTGTATAGTGCATCACAATGAGCTATTGGCATGTGTTGGACATCTTGAGTTTGTAAGCTTAAACCATAAGTGGCCAAATAATATGATTGGGGAGTATGTAAAAAAGAAATTTAAAACCTTCCCAACTACCAAAATTATAAATAAGGTGTAAAAAGATTCGAAATTAACTGGCTTTACAAAATAACTGGAACTGGCCTATGTGGGAATTTTGTTTAATCCTTGGTGTTGTTAAGACTTAAAAATAAAAAGTCAAGTTGCGTTACAATTTGGTGTGGCCACTTAAACAAAATTTGAGAATGTTTTTTCAGTTTTAAAGTCAAGAATAGTGTGAGAACGAGGTTGTGGCAACCATTTAATTATTTTGCCCTCAATAAAATTAATCTAAGGAAAAAATTGTAGGAATTAAATTTAACTACTTTTAAATTTTAAAATAATATTTAAATTAAATTTTTTGGCTAAAATTAAAAAATTTTTAATAATTTGGTTGTGATGGTTTAAATTACGGAAGTTATTTTGGGAAAGTTAGCTGCGAAATTCATTCAAAATTAGAGAAAATGAAAACTAAACTTTGAATTTATAAATTAATCTTGTAATTTTTGAAATTTTCCTTTTGATCATCTTATAATCAGATGTAGTTTGAATTCTTTATTTTTAATTGTTTGAACATATTTATTTCGAATTTCTTTCATAGGTAATTAATTTGTTAATGTTCCTGAATGGAGATTTATTGGGAAAATTCACTGGAATTAATTGACACTCTCTGTTACAAAGCTTCATATTATTAGGTTTTTGGAATTAAATATCTATTTTACCATGGTGAAAAAGTGAACTAAAATTTTAGTATTTTTTGGATTGTTCCAAAAAGAAAATGTTTGATTTTTTTTAAATGGAAACCAAGATTTTTGGGAAAGTAAAAGTTTATTTCTGGAAAACTGTTGGTGAAGTTTGAATGGAAAGGCAGAACCCAAAAAGGAGAAAAGGTTTTAGTCAATTTTTTAATTTTTTAAATTATCCTCATCCTGTTTTACTTGTTTAAATTTATGTTAAACTGGGGAATAGGGGTTTCGGGTTTTAGAAGCAAGCAAAGAAAACCCTCCCATTTTTTGAAAAATACTTAATTTTTTCAATCAGCTCTGTACCCTTGGAAAAATTAAAAGGGAAATAAAATAAATAAGATTTCTTCCTTCCCAAAATCAAGCAATTTTCAACAAAGCTTACTTAAATAATTATTAACCAGCCTTTTGAAAATTTGAATTAAATTTAAGCAGGATTTATTGTTTTTTAGGTTGGAATGAAACAAAAATTTTTTTTATTGAAATAAATTATTGTTTGGATGAAAAAAGAAATTTCTTTTTTTCGGTCGATAAAAATTTATAAGGGTCCTTGTGGCCATTCCTAATTAAGGCCCAAAAGGAAATCTTTTAATTAAAAGTTAAGATTGATTTTTTTATATTTAAAAAAAAGATACATTTAAGTTTTTGGATATTGTTAAAATTTATTTTCAGGATTCCATTTAAAATTTCTTAAAAGGAGATATTAGACATTTGATCAAAGATATAAAAAAAAAAAGGGAAAACTCCTCGATGGGTCAGTCTTTGTTAAAAATTGTATTGTAATTTTGGTTCCATTAAATTTTCCCACGGATTTACCCTGTTTAAAAAATAATGAAACCCTTAAAAAACAATTATGATTTATTTCAATTTAAGGTCTAAAAAATTAAAAAATAATTTAGCAATTTTTTAAAAATTTTTTTAAAAGTAAATTAAATTTAAATGAGGAGTTAATTAAGGTTGTTTTGATTGGGTTGTTATAGATATTTAATAAAAAATAATTGAACCTTTGGAAAAATTGTTTTTAATTAAATCGTTATTTAATTTGCATTCCAAATTGAATGTCAATTTCTATGCTTCTAGTTAATCTATAAAATGGAATTTTTGGAATAAATTCTTTTTCCCAACTTTTTTATGTTTAATTAACATTTTTTTATGGTTTCAATACATTAAAAGTTTAGTTATTTAAGGAATTTGTAAAAATTTTTTTATGGTTAGATAAAAACAAACTAATTAAGAATTTTATTTTTGGATTTAATTTGATTTGATGATAATGTTTTTGGTTATTTTTGGAAATTTATAGTTCCATTGGAGTTCTAAAAGGGAAAATAACTTACAATTTTAGGATTTATTAACTAATGAAAAAATTAACGATTGATACACTTCACGATTATTTTCAAGGTTCGGATTCCGGAGGATTTTTGTAAACCTCAACATTCAATGGGTTTTCAATAGAGTTAAACCAACTTTAATTCCTTGCAAACTTTTTGGAGGTATTTTTAAAAGGGTTAATAATTTTACCAAATTGAAATAATTCATTTTATTATTATTGTTTGGAATTGGAATGTTATGCGGAACAATTTTAGTGGGTCTGAATGAGGAATAAAAAGAAGAAAATTTTTTTGTGAAAGAAGTTTTTTTTTGGATTTCTTTAAATTTATCTAACTATTCTTTAAAATTAACTAAAATTAGTTAAGGCGAATTGGTTATTGACTCTGGTTTGGGATTGAAGAAACCAAACACCAAATTAGAGTTGATTTTTCATTGAAAGTAATAATTGTTTAAATAGGTGATTAAAATACTTCATGTTTTCAAATTAGATTAATTGGTTGAATTTTGAAGTTGTTTCAAAAATTTTGGGTTTTCAAAAAATATTTTAAGTTTCATTATTAAATTCATTTTTAATTAAAACAATATTCTTTTGTAATGGTTGAACTACAACATTATTCATAATTTAAATTCTAAAAAATCATTTTAACTAGAGTTTGATTATTTTAATTGATTATTGAAGTTTTTAATTTTTTGAAAAATTTATTTTTTTGGAAAATTTTGCTAAGGGATTAAATGTTATCAACTTCAATAAGGACCAAATTGGACTCCAGGTTTTAAAATTTAATATTTTTTGGGAATTATTTACCCATATTTTGTGTTTGATTCCTTTTACCCTGCTAGGGTTCAATTAAGTTAATACACTTTGGATTTCTATTGAAAATTTAAATTTTTGGAATGATTGTACAATTTGGGGTTATTGAAACTTGTTTTTACATTAGGGCTTGTTAAATCTAATGAATTTGTTAAATTTTTATTTATTTGTTAAATATGCTTTATATGAAAATTTAAATACTTATAAGATTACATCTGGTTTTTAATTAAATTGGAACTTTGATTGGGCAATGTTGGTTGAAATGTTATGGGAAAAATGGTAATAGGTTTAAAATTCCTTGATTTTATTAAATTTGTTGGAAAAAAAAATTTTTAAACGTTTATTAAATAAATTTTATTAATCATTTGATTTTATTTTTTAATTTGAAATTCAAAAATTGAGGTTTATTATAGGGTATTGAAACTATGGATTCGGGTTGTTGAGTGGTATTCATCAATTGAAATGGCAAAAAAAAGGTAATTTTTTATTTTTTAATTATTTATTTTGTTTTGTAATTTCCATTCTAAATTACCCTTAATAACCATTGGGTAGATGGTTGAGAATTCCTTGCTTGTGATTAAGTTACCTAAGGTTCATTAGAGGTTTCTGGGAGAAATTATTTAATAATTTAAAAATGTATTGAAAAAACTTTTTTAATGTATTAAAAGGTTTCCATTAAGCATTTACTCATTTTTAGTTCCTTTGGAAAATTCCTTTGGTGCAGACCAGTTTATTAAGGAAAGAAGGGTTCCTGTTCTGTGTGGACAAAAAATTGAAAAACTGGGAATATTCACTGGTTTAATTATAATTTTTATTTTAAAATTTATTATATAATTACCTTAAATTATTTATTTATTTTGGTTTTGGGTGTTGATGTTTGGGTCTAAACAAAAAATTAGGGGAACACGGGAAGCTTCTTGGTTCTTTTGGGAAGAAATAAATTTTTTATTACCAAATTTTTTTTCATAAATTTTTATTTTTTTTATTTTACTAAAAAGGAAACCAGATAAAATGGAGGGAAATTACTGAAGGTCGGGGTTACTCTTTCTTCAAAAGTTTCTGATTGGAAAAAATTTTTTGGATAAACTGGAATGACCAAAGGTTTTCCTCCTATAATTGGGAATTAAACCCAACTTCTTTACAAATCTGAGAGAAGTTGAAAAATTTAAATTAATAAATTTGGGTTATTTTGTTTAAAAATTTTTATATTTTTCAACTTATCAGTCTGAACATAATTAAATTATGAATTTGGTACTTCTAAGGATGAACTTTTTCATTCAATGTTTAAAGTGTCGTGTTAAGGAAAAAAAACAAAAACTTAGTGAGCTGCATAATATTTTTAATTAAAATTAGTAACTTAAGATTCATATAACTGTTTGGTTAATTTCATCTTCTAGTGGGCCCAAAACTCATTTAAAGGTTAAGGTAAATTAAGTTTTTTTGGAATTTTGATTAGTTGTGGTTTCTTGGCATTTAAATGCTGTTGGATGACCCATCTAGGGTTTCAACCTTAAAAATTATTTATGTTAATTAACATTATTCCGTTATTTTACCTTCAAACTTTTTAATTTAATTATTTATTGAGGGTTAATGTATTTTTTTTGGATTAACACAATTTTGGACCCCGAAACTTGTAATTAACCATTTTGTAATTATCATATGCAAAAACAACCTTATATTTATGCCAAAAGTTTTCTAAACATGTTAGGGGACCCTTTAGAACTGCTGTTATGTTCACAAGGGTTTTCGGTCGGAGAGCAAAGACAGCTACGAGGTTACCTCTTGGGGTATTTTATAAATTTTTGGTTAATGAATTTTTTTTAAAGATATTATGGAATTCAAGCTTAAAAGGTTAAATTATTAGGTTTTGTTTTAGAGGTTGGGAATTATTTCATTTATTATAAATGCTATTAAATTGAAAAAATTTCAGGGAAAAATTAAGAAGTTGAAATCTGGGATTGGGAAAAAGTAGGTCAGTGATCATATTTCTCCCAAAAACAATTTTAAATTATTAAACCTTAATCTGGCTTTTTTCTCCCAGATTTGCAGTAACTTAATTCCGTAATTGGTCTATTCGATGTACCTAACATTATGGCAAAATTTAAAAATTTTGGTTTTGTGACAAGCGAACCAAGTACGATCTGCCGACATTTTAAGGAACGGCATATTTTCTTTTAAAAATACTTTGTCATAAATTAAATTTTAATTCTTTGGAACTTTTTAAGTTGAGTTTATGGTTACAGAAAAGCTGTTATGGTAAAAAACCTTTTACATCGTAAAAAAGGACCCTTTTTAGGAAGTTTTAATTTTAGAATTAAAAAGCAAAAATGTTTGAGTTCATTTCTGATGAACTTGTTTTGGCAGGTATGAGAGCAGCAGGGGAAATATTCTTAGGTTTAAAGGCATATTTTTAAAAATAAATTAATTTTACTTTTAATCATTCCTTTCCTTTTTATTTCTGCCTTTTAAAATTAACCCCACGATATTTTATTTTGTAAGGAAAATTTATGAGCATATTAACTATTCTTTAATTTTAAAACTACTTAGGTCATTACCCTAAAGAACCTTGGACCGGAAAAAAAGTTATTAGACCAAATTTGGGAAGATAAATTATACCGTTTTAAATTAAAATTTAAAGATAATTTACTTATTTTGAATTTGAATCCTAGTTTTTTTGGGCATTTGGTGGGCGGAAAAACCCTTTGAACCTTGGTAATTGAATGATACCCAAAAAAGGTTTTAAGTTTTTAATTGTAGGAAATTAATAAATCAATTTAAAACTTTATTTTATTGTTTAATCTTTTGTGTTCCTTTTAAAGGTTTTTAGAAAGTAATTTTTTTATTTAACTGAAAAGTTAATTGAAAAAAATCATTATATACAGGTCAAAACCCAACATTCAGATTCATTGGAATAATTATATCCGGGGACTTAAACTTCTTTGATTTAGCCAAAAGATTTTCCTGAGGAATGATAAAACCAGTTGTGTTTCATTAAAACTAAAAAATTTTTTTTAAGATTTAAATGAAATCCCTTATCGTTTTGATTTTAAAACTCCAAGGTTTGTTTTCACATTGAAACAAAATGTATCTGGAACGTGATGTTTGGTAACAAGCTTGGGGGGTTGAAACCTTTGCCTAAAGGTATATGGTGAAGCATTTAATGAATTCCATCGGAAAGATATTCCAAATTACCTTAGGGAATTGGGAATGTTCCACAAAGAAAAACCTTTAAATTATTTATTAATTATGGGTTTTTTTTTAATTTAATTTTATTTTGGTGAGGGTTGCTTTATTTAATCGTCTTTTCTGCTAAACCAGATCTGTAAATAAAACCAGTTTTGTTTAATGTACATAAAATTTATGCAATAACATTCCTTATCCGTTTTTGATTGTTCTCAAAATTGAAAACCAACACTTACATGAGATTTGAAGGGGTCACAGATAAACTGGTTGTTGTGTCTGGAAACACTGTTGTAGTGGTCGGTAAACGAAGCTCATTTAGGAAGCTGACTGGTTGAATGACATCTCCATCCTGGAAGGTGTATTCCATCCTGCCATCAATCTGGTTTGAAGTGTTCCTACAGGAGAAACAGGAGATATCCGTTAGGGACTTTAATTCACGTCTTCAAAAAGTTTTGTGTGTGTGTGTAATTTGTAAACTGTAATTTTCCATGGCTTTAATAAGCTAAAAAGCAAGGACACATTAAATACAGACTGTGATGTGAGTTTGCATCTTACGTGAAGCTGGATGACTTGGGTTGTAAAACTGGACTGCCAGGTTCATTCAGAAGAGTGTTCAGCTGCAGGAGAAAAATCAAACCATGCATCATCCTCTGGTGAAGACTGGCATTGGACCTAAAGCGCTTTACATTGTTCATTTTGAATGTTTACCGCATTATTGATGATATTCTGCACTTGCTGGTAGGTGTAGCCTCTGAGCTGAGGGTCCTCTGGCATGCTGATGTTAACCACATTAAATATAAAGACCACAGCATAGGAGGTTTCTGAGATTCCTGTGTGGAGACAAATGTTAATTTTTATTTGTCTAAAACTTGTCAATCATATCAGTTTTACTTATTCCTGTTCCAAAACATTTTAAATCTTATATCATGACACTTACTCTTATAGGTGACATTCACCACCTTCGCTGATTCACTGAGCTGTGACTCTCTGGAATTACGGAGCGTGTTGATAGCGCTGAGGACCAGAGCTTCACTGGGGACTGGAGACGAGAAGTTAAATAGTAGTGTGCTTGCCACCACTGCTGTTGTTTGAGTTGATGCAACTGTAGCAGCTGAGGTTATAGGAATACTTGTAGCTCCAGATGTAGTCAGTGGAGTCACACTTGTAGTTTGGGTACCAGTTGCTGACATTGACAATGGCATAGTGGTTTCTTGAGTTACAATTATAATGGTTGGTGCTGTGGTTTCAGTGGTTGCTAAAGACACCATTTTTGTGCTTTGAGATTCAAATGCAGTTTCTGTTGCTGGAGGTGCAATTGTAGGTCCTGAGAAAACATGCAAGGATGTTGGTGTCACAGCTGTGGTTGTATAACCTTTAGTGATTGAAGATGGTGTTGGAGCAGCACTTGTAGTTGTTAGAGGTGCACTTGTATTTGCTAAGGAGAAAGGTGTGGATGTGGGGTTCACAGCTGTTATTGTAGAAGCCTCAGTTGTTGAAGTTACTGCTGTTGTTGTTGGTGCAGCATTTGTTGGAGGTTCTGGAAATACAGGCATGGTTATAGGATTCACAGGTGTGGTTGTAGAAGCTTCATTTGTTGAAGACTGTGCTGTTGTTTCTAGAGCAGCATTTTCAGTTGCTGGAGGTGCAGTTGTAGGTGCTGGGAACACAGGCATGGTTGTGGGGTTCACTGCTTTGGTTGTTAAAGTTTCATTTGTTGCTGACATTGGTGTTGTAGATTCTGAAGATATAAGAGTGGTTGTGGGGCTCACATCTGTGGTTATATAACCTTCAGTGGTTGAAGATTGTGCTGTAGCAGCATTTGTTGTTTTTGTAGGTGCAGTTGCTGAGGATATAAGAGTGGTTGTGGGGTTCACAGCTGTGGTAGTAGAAGCTTCAGTTGTCAAAGACAGTGGAGTTGTTGTTGGAGAAATATTTTCTGTTGCTGGAGGTACAGAGAATACAGGCATGGTTGTGGGGTTTCTGGCTGCGGTTGTTGAAGCTTCAGTTGTTGAAGATTGTGCTGTTGCAGTTGGAGCAGCACTTGTTGCTGTAGAATGTGCAGTTGTCGTTGGTGAGGATATGAGTGTGGTTTTGGGGGTCACAGCTGTGTTTGTATGAGCTTCACTTTTAATTGTTGACAATGGTGTCTCTGATGGAGCAGCATTTTCTGTTGCTGTAGGTACTGAGAATACAGGTGTTGTTGTGGGGTTTACTGTTGTGGTGGTTGAAGCTTCATTTGTTGTTGACAATGGTGTTGTTGGAGCAGCACTTGTAGCTGTTAGAGGTGCACTTGTATTTGCTGAGGAGAAAGGTGTGGATGTGGGGTTCACAGCTGTTATTGTAGAAGCCTCAGTTGTTGAAGTTACTGCTGTTGTTGTTGGTGCAGAATTTGTTGGAAGGTCTGGAAATACAGGCATGGTTGTAGGATTCACAGGTGTGGTTGTAGAAGCTTCATTTGTTGAAGACTGTGCAGTTGTTTCTAAAGCAGCATTTTCAGTTGCTGGAGGTGCAGTTGTAGGTGCTGGGAACATAGGCATGGTTGTGGGGTTCACTGCTTTGGTTGTTAAAGTTTCATTTGTTGCTGACAATGGTGTTGTAGATTCTGAAGATATAAGAGTGGTTGTGGGGCTCACAGCTGTGGTTCTATAACCTTCAGTGGTCAAAGATTGTGCTGTAGCAGCATTTGTTGTTGGTGTAGGTGCAGTTGCTGAGGATATAAGAGTGGTTGCGGGGTTCACAGCTGTGGTAGTAGAAGCATCAGTTGTCGAAGACAGTGGAGTTGTTGTTGGAGCAACATTTTCTGTAGCTGGAGGTACAGAGAATACATGCATGGTTGTGGGGTTTCTGGCTGCGGTTGTTGAAGCTTCAGTTGTTGAAGACTGTGCTGTTGCAGTTGGAGCAGCATTTGTAGCTGTTGAGGGTGCAGCTGTAGTCAGTGATGATATAAGAATGGTTGTGGGGCTCTCAGCCATGGTTGTAGAAGCTTCAGTTGTTGAAGATTGTGCTGTAGCAACATTTGTTGCTGTAGGTGCAATTGCTGAGGATGTAAGAGTGGTTGTGGGGTTCACAGCTGTGGTAGTAGAAGCATCAGTTGTCAAAGACAGTGGAGTTGTTGGAGCAACATTTTCTGTTGCTGAAGGTACAGAGAATACAGGTGTGGTTGTGAGGTTCACTGCTGTGGTGCTTGAAGCTTCATATGTTGTTGACAATGGTGTTGTTGGAGTAGCTTTTGCTGTTGTTGTAGTTTCTGAAAATATAAGAGTGGTTGTGGGGCTCACCGCTGTAGTTGTATAACCTTCAGTAGTCGAAGATTGTGTTGGAGCAGCATTTGTTGTTGTTTTAGGTGCAGTTACTGAGGAGTTAAGAGTGGTTGAGGGGTTCACAGCTGTAGAAGCTTCAGTTGAAAAATACAGTGCAACTGTTGTTGGAGCAATATCTTTTACTGTAGATGCAGAGAATGCATGAATGGTTGTGGGGTTCAGATCTGCAGATGTTGAACCTTCAGTTGTTAAAGATGGTGCTGTTGTTGTTGAAGCAGCATTTGTTGCTGTTGAAGGTGCAGTTGTACTTGGTGAGGACATGAGTGTGGTTGTGGGGGTCACATCTATGGTTGTGAAAGCTTCAGTGTCTGTTGATGGTGCTGTTGTTGTTGAAGGTGCATTTGTTGCTGTTGAAGGTGCAGTTGTACTTGGTGAGGACATGAGTGTGGTTGTGGGGATCGCATCTATAGTTGTGGAAGCTTCAGTTTCTGTTGATGGTGCTGTTGTTGTTGTTGAAGGTGCATTTGTTTCTGTTGATGGTGCAGCTGTACTTGGTGAGGATATAAGTGTGGTTGTGGGGATCACAAATATGGTTGTGGAAGCTTCAGTTTCTGTTGATGGTGCTGTTGTTGTTGTTGAAGGTGCAGTTGTACTTGGTGAGGATATAAGTGTGGTTGTGGGGATCACATCTATGGTTGTGGAAGCTTCAGTTTCTGTTGACGGTGCTGTTGTTGTTGAAGGTGCATTGTTTGCCGTTGTACTTGGTGAGGATATGAGTGTGGTTGTGGGGATCACATCTATAGTTGTGGAAGCTTCAGTTTCTGTTGATGGTGCTGTTGTTGTTTTTGTTGTTAAAGAAGCATTTGTTGCTGTTGAAGGTGCAGTTGTACTTGGTGAGGGTATGAGTGTCGTTGTGGGAATCACATATATGGTTGTGGAAGCTTCAGTTTCTGTTGATGGTGCTGTTGTTGTTGTTGTTGAAGGTGCATTTGTTGCTGTTGAAGGTGCAGCTGTACTTGGTGAGGATATAAGTGTGGTTGTGGGGATCACATCTATGGTTGTGGAAGCTTCCGTTTCTGTTGATGGTGCTGTTGTTGTTTTTGTTGTTGAAGCAGCATTTGTTGCTGTTGAAGGTGCAGTTGTACTTGGTGAGGATATGAGTGTCGTTGTGAGAATCACATCTATGGTTGTGGAAGCTTCAGTTTCTGTTGATGGTGCTATTGTTGAAGGTGCATTTGTTGCTGTTGAAGCTGAAGTTGTACTTGGTGAGGATGTGAGTGTGGTTGTGGGGATAACATCTATGGTTGTGGAAGCTTCAGTTTCTGTTGATGGTGCTGTTGTTGTTTTTGTTGTTGAAGCAGCATTTGTTGCTGTTGAAGGTGCAGTTGTACTTGGTGAGGATATGAGTGTCGTTGTGGGAATCACATCTATGGTTATGGAAGCTTCAGTTTCTGTTGATGGTGCTATTGTTGAAGGTGCATTTGTTGCTGTTGAAGCTGAAGTTGTACTTGGTGAGGATGTGAGTGTGGTTGTGGGGATAACATCTATGGTTGTAGAAGCTTCCGTTTCTGTTGATGGTGCTGTTGTTGTTTTTGTTGTTGAAGCAGCATTTGTTGCTGTTGAAGGTGCAGTTGTACTTGGTGAGGATATGAGTGTCGTTGTGGGAATCACATCTATGGTTGTGGAAGCTTCAGTTTCTGTTGATGGTGCTGTTGTTGAAGGTGCATTTGTTGCTGTTGAAGGTGCAGCTGTACTTGGTGAGGATATAAGTGTGGTTGTGGGGATCACATCTATGGTTGTGGAAGCTTCAGTTTCTGTTGATGGTGCTGTTGTTGTTGTTGAAGGTGCATTTGTTGCTGTTGAAGGTGCAGCTGTAATTGATGAGGATGTAAGTGTGGTTGTGGGGGTCACATCTATGATTGTGGAAGCTTCAGTTTCTGTTGATGGTGCTGTTGTTGTTGTTGTTGTTGTTGTTGTTGTTGAAGGTGCATTTGTTGCTGTTGAAGGTGCTGTTGTACTTGGTGAGGATATGAGTGTGGATGTGGGGATCACATCTATGGTTGTGTAAGCTTCAGTTTCTGTTGATGGTGCTATTGTTGTTGTTGTTGAAGGTGCATTTGTTGCTGTTGAAGGTGCAGCTGTACTTGGTGAGTATATAAGTGTGGTTGTGGGGATCACATCTATGGTTGTGGAAGCTTCAGTTTCTGTTGATGGTGCTGTTGTTGTTGAAGGTGCATTTGTTGCTGTTGTACTTGGTGAGGATATAAGTGTGGTTGTGGGGGTCACATTTATGGTTGTGGAAGCTTCAGTTTCTGTTGATGGTGCTGTTGTTGTTGTTGTTGTTGTTGTTGAAGGTGCATTTGTTGCTGTTGTACTTGGTGTGGATATAAGTGTGGTTGTGGGGGTCAAATCTATGGTTGTGGAAGCTTCAGTTTCTGTTGATGGTGTTGTTGTTGAAGGTGCAGTTGTACTTGGTGAGGACATAAGTGTGGTTGTGGGGGTCACATCTTTGGTTGTGGAAGCTTCAGTTTCTGTTGATGGTGCTGCTGTTGTTGTTGTTGTTGTTGAAGGTGCATTTATTGCTGTTGAAGGTGCAGTTGTACTTGATGAGTATATAAGTGTGGTTGTGGGGATCACATCTATGGTTGTGGAAGCTTCCGTTTCTGTTGATGGTGCTGTTGTTGTTGAAGGTGCATTTGTTGCTGTTGTACTTGGTGAGGATGTAAGTGTGGTTGTGGGGGTCACATCTATGATTGTGGAAGCTTCAGTTTTTGTTGATGGTGCTGTTGTTGTTGTTGAAGGTGCATTTGTTGCTGTTGAAGGTGCAGTTGTACTTGGTGAGGATATGAGTGTGGATGTGATCATATCTATGGTTGTGGAAGCTTCAGTTTCTGTTGATGGTGCTGTTGTTGTTGTTGTTGAAGGTGCATTTGTTGCTGTTGAAATTGCAGCTGTACTTGGTGAGTATATAAGTGTGGTTGTGGGGATCACATCTATGGTCGTGGAAGTTTCAGTTTCTGTTGATGGTGCTGTTGTTGTTGTTGAAGGTGCATTTGTTGCTGTTGTACTTGGCGAGGATATAAGTGTGGTTGTGGGGGTCACATCTATGGTTGTGGAAGCTTCAGTTTCTGTTGATGGTGCTGTTGTTGTTGTTGTTGAAGGTGCATTTGTTGCTGTTGTACTTGGTGTGGATATAAGTGTGGTTGTGGGGGTCACATCTATGGTTGTGGAAGCTTCAGTTTCTGTTGATGGTGCTATTGTTGTTAAAACAGCATTTGCAGCTGTTAAAGGTGCAGTTGTACTTGGTGAGGATATGATTGTGGTTGTGGGGGTCACATCTATGGTTGTGGAAGCTTTAGTTTCTGTTGTCATTGAAGATGACATTGCTTTTTGACCTGTAGCTGTTGTTGAAGGTGCATTTTCTGTAAAAGCCTCAGTTGTTCTTGAAGATGCCATTGATGTTGAATCAGTAGTTGTAGGAGATGTAGTTGTGAAAGTCACAGCTGTGCATTTATTTTGTTTGGGGGTAATAGATGCTTTTGTTCTTATTGTACAAACTTCATTGTTTGAAAGTGTTGTTGTTGGTGCTATGGAGGATGTACCTCCACAAACAATGCACCATACATATACTGTCAAGAAAAAAGAAAGAAACATATTTCATTATTACCTTTTGATCATTTAAAATTCAATTTAGACTATTATTAAATTTCATGAACATTTTGAATAGCTTTTGATTACATCTGTCACAGTTTTATTTAACAATTTATCAACACATAATATCTAGATTAAGAGTATACATACACATGGTAAGGAATACGGTCCATCTGGCATCATATTTTGAAATGAAACACCACCTAAAATAGAAGATAAATAATTTATATTATGTCTTTAATAAATTACAGAATATTCATGAACATTCAACATACATTCATGCTACTGAAAGCAACTTCTAAATCATTGTGTTTATTAAATAAAGACTGTAATTGTATTTAAGGAGTATAATTATATGAAGAAGCACTGTTAGTTAAGACAAAGCTCTCGATCAGCCCAGTTTACATTTTATGCTAGGGTCCAGTTGGACTCTTCATTTAAGGTATATACATTTCTATCAGCTCTTGCATTCCCTGGGAATCAAACACATGACTTTGGTGTTGCTAATGTTCTGCTGAAAGCACATATAGATTTCAAGCAAACATTGAAAACTTTAAACAAGTATGGATTACAGACAATGAAACACAGCACTGTGGTGCCATCCAAACCCTCTACGGACACCTTGGTAATAGAATCGCCATTGGCTAGTAATTATTTTTTTGTTTACTCACCAGACTAATGATCTGAAAAGCTATTATATATATATATATATATATATATATATATATATATATATGTATGTTTGTATATATATATATATATATATATATATATATATATATATATGTTTGTAAAATGGCACAGTTTTATTTTTTTAAATCTGACACTTAGCATCAGACAGTCAAGCATTATAATATGATATAACCAAAGCACAGTTGATCATCACAAGTCAAGCCAAGCCACCAGTGATCTCCGTGAGTCAAGCCAAGACACAGTTGATCGTCATGAGTCAAGCCAAGCCACAGTTGATCGTCACAAGTCAAGCCAAGCCGCAGTTGATCGTCACAAGTCAAGCCAAAGCACAGCTAATCATCACGAGTCAAGCCAAGCCACCGTTGATCGTCACGAGTCACGCCACGTCACAGCTGACCAGCCAGAGTCACGCCACGTCACAGCTGACCAGCCAGAGTCACGCCACGTCACAGCTGACCAGCCAGAGTCACGCCACGTCACAGCTGACCAGCCAGAGTCACGCCATGTCACAGCTGACCAGCCAGAGTCACGCCAAGTCACAGCTGCTCCGCCAGAGTCACAGCACGTCTCAGCTGCTCCGCCAGAGTCACAGCACGTCTCAGCTGCTCCGCCAGAGTCACAGCACGTCTCAGCTGCTCCGCCAGAGTCACAGCACGTCTCAGCTGCTCCGCCAGAGTCACAGCACGTCTCAGTTGATCTGCCAGAATCTCGTCATGCCCTGTCTGTTGCACCCAGTTCATCAAGGTCAGTCTTTCGGTACCCCAGTCTGATGTCTAGTGTGAGGGATGTCCCACTGGTGTCTGTACGCGCCGCTGGCATCCCCAAATCCACTCACTCTGACCCTCCTGTCTATGAACTGATTACCCTGTCTGAAGCGCTTCCCAGGGTGGGGATAGCACTATGTTGCATTTGGGCCACGTACACCACCACGGTACTGCCCCAGGGGAAGGCATCGGCCGCAGAACCTCCCCAAGCGGTGGTGCTCGCCTCAGCCCCTGGTAAGGTGGTGGCGCCCAGCAATAGACTCTCACCCGGTCCTGGTATCAACCTCCAGAGGTGGCGGCGTTAGCTGCAGAACCTCCAGAGGTGTCGGTGGTATCCATCAGTGAGCTCTCACCCTGTCCTGTCACGGCTAAGAAGGCCGTCTGTGAGCTCTCATCCTGTCCTGTCACGGCTAAGAAGGCCGTCTGTGAGCTCTCATCCTGTCCTGTCACGGCTAAGGAGGCCGTCTATGAACTCTCGCCCTGTCCTGTCCTGGCCACGGAGGCCATCTACGAACTCTCGCCCTGTCCTGACACGGCTAAGGAGGCCGTCGGTGATTCCCTGTCCGGCCCAGTCATGGCTACGGAGGCCGTCTGGGATTTCCTGTCCTGCCCTGGCACGGCTATGGAGGCCACCTGTGATTCCCAGATCTGCTCTGCCACGGCTCCTGAGACTAGGAAGGCTCTCCCTGTCTTGTCTATCTCTGTTCTCCCAGTGTTGTCTGTCTCTGCTCTCCCTGTGTTGTTTGTCCTTGTTCTCTTCTACTTCCAGGTGCTGTCAGGGCTACCTGCCCAGTTTGCTTCCCTGCGGTGGGTCCTGGTCCCGTCTGTTCCGCCCTGGTGGGTTCCGGGTCCATCTGCTCCGCCCTGGGGGGCTCCGGTTCCGTCTGCTCCGCCCTGGGGGGCTCTGGTCCCCTCTGATCTGCCCTGGCGGGCTCCAGCTCCGTCCGCTCCGCCCTGGAGGGCTCCAGTCCCATCTACTCCGCCCCGGTGGGCTCTGGTCCGTCCGCTCCGCCCCGGTGGGCTCCAGGTCCGTCCGCTCCGCCCCGTTGGGCTCCAGGTCCGTCCGCTCTGCCCCGGTGGGCCCCAGGTCCGTCTGCTCCGCCCTGGTGGGCTCCTGCTCCGCCCGCTCCACCCTGGATCTTTTAAGAGCTTCTGGAAGCCGCTCCTTGGGGGGGGGCTATGTCACGAATCCAAGCCATGAACTTCCAGTCACTCACCCACCACATGGACTTTCACACTACACAGTCAGTCACAGATCACTCAAGGACTACATTTCCCATCATCCACTGCACCCACACAGCTGTTCACCATGATCAAGCACACACCTGTTTTCCATCTCACAATCACCAGCACCCAATCACACACATACACACACACTATATAAACCATGGACTTCCTCTCACTCACGGCCGAGTATTGTTAGCCTTGCTACTTACCAAGCGTTTCCCAAGTATCCCGAGTTTGATTTCCTGTGTTTCGATTCCTGCCCGTGTTCCTGATTCTCTCTCTCTGCCTAGCCCTCTGGATACTGTACGCCGATCGCCGACCCACGCTTGCCCTTGGATTATTCTTGTGTCTTGCCCATGCCATATCTGTTTGCTACTGACTGACCCTGCCTGTATTGACCATGTATTATAATAAAGCCTTGCGAATGGATCCGCCTGTCTCACGTCTCGTCAACCCCGTAACAGATATTAAGATAATTTAGCATTATATGATGATTGAACTTTAGTAATTAGTATAACCATGTTTGAATAATTGTCATGTTGACTGAACTTAGGACTGGTGGTGCACGGTGCTTAAGATATTGTTTGTCATTTAGTGCTTCAATAAAAAATGGGGAAAAAAATAAATATAATACTGATAAGTTAACAAAACTACTACGAATTCTACTACTAATAACAATAAAAAACACACTAAGGATTAATGAGCTGCTGGGTTCATGAATATTAATCACGTAGTCTGCATTCGCTCGAATTGATTTTCTGAAATCAAAACAGGGACGATAATAGGTGAGCGCCAGCCAATGAGACTGACGTTTGCACTTTAGTTCCGCCCACTACCAGAGAAACCGGCAGTTCTTAAAAACTGAAGAATTCCAAAGGAACTCCGTTATTTTGACAGGAAAATACAACAAATAATTTTTTTTGCTGGTGTGAGACAAAGCGACGGCGAGGTGTGCGCCTTCACACTAGAGTTCACGGTACGTCAAAAACAGGTAGCATACACTGTACATCCATTCAGATGAACTGAAAAAGAAAATTATAATAATATTATAATTATAGTAATGCCGAATTGTATTGTCAGTAACGGTAACGGCGTTGTAACGGGGGAAACAGTAATTCGTTTGATTAACGTTACTCGTTACTGAAAAAAAAATAATGCTGTTAGTAACGCCGTTTATTTATAACGCCGTTATTCCCATCACTGGTTCTGTATAAGTAAATATTCATTATTCAGAGGAGCTAACTCTAAATTAATTACACATCACTTGCCATGTATTCTTTAAGGTTAGATGAAAGCTGTTCCTAATTAACACAGAGGAAAATACTGATCCAGACCACTGTAAATTTCTTAACTCTCTTTTGGTATGAATTTGTAGTTTTGTCAGCTCTAATCAATGCTCATTAAACATCTGATGTGTATTCATGGTTTTGCTATGACTGCCACATGCTAATGCCTGTGAAGTCCTCAAACCCATAGTGCAGTGGTTCTAGTGATGTCCAGTTCGTGAACGAATCGTTCGATTTAACTGCACAAGCGGAAGCAATTTCGTAATTTTACGCGCAAAATGGTTCAAGCGCAACTTTTGAAGTTCTTTTAAAAGAAGACAACAGAAGCTATGATTTTTCCTTGATTAGAATTTAAAGACATTCTCCTGACATAATGTATGTGTGACTGTGAGGGACTGAGAGCCTATAGGAGAGCTGACATTATCCAACTTTGAGAAAGAAGAAGAAAAAAAACACGTCTTGAGAGTCCAAAAGCATTCACTGCGCGATGAAGCCCATTAGAATACAGTTAGAATACCCTTATAATTCCAGCAATGAAACAAAAAATACCCATGTATGAGTTTTTACGTTTTTATATTCATTGCACAAGCAATGTACTTTTCTGTATATCAGCACATGTGCGCAAGGCCCCAAGCACAAATGTGGTATTAGTTTTATACAACAGTGCAAAGCAACACGGTGTTTCATTCCATGAATGAATCCGTTCTTGAACGAATTGAGTGAGCCAGTGATTCAACGTTCCATTCAGATTATCTTACTTCTTTCGTTTCTATTGAATCAGCCGTTTTGAATGAATCGTTGTCAGACCTGTGTTCCCCATGTCACGTGTTTTCCCCTCCTCTCGTGCCCTTATTTGGTTAGTTCCTGTTCCTGTCCTCATTTGTATTATCAGTTCCCAGCCCTGTGTCTTTAGTTGATTAGTCCCCAGCCCTGTTTTAGTATTATCCACTTTAGTCTCCCCTTTAAAGGCCCTGTGTTCCCCTGCCTCTGTGTCCAGTCTTAACGTCATTCTATGTGTTCCTGTGCCTCCTGTGATTCCTTTTGTTTTGTTTTGTTTATTAAAAGTTAAGTTCATTTGAAGTTCCTTGCCTCCTCGTTCCTGGCTCCCCGAGTGAACCGTGACAGAAGACTGGACCCAAACTTTCTGATGACTTCAGCTGAGGACGCGCTGTGTGGGTTGCGGCAGGGCGGTCTGAGGTTGGAGAGATATGTGGAGGAGTTTCTCGAGATCTCCAACCGGATGAGCTGGCACGACGCCGCTCTGGGTGCATGTTTCCTGCTGGGGTTGGATGACGAGACGATACGCTGCGATCTTCCCATTGGTGATTTCCCCCTGATCGAGCTTATCAATCTTGTTCTCTTTTTAAATGGTTGCAACTTAGAGGTCGAGGAAATTCTCCAGCCTCGTCATCCCGCTCCAGCTGGAACGCGCCGCGTCTCCCCAGCTCATTCCACACCGAGAACCTCTGCATACCTCTCCAACGGCTCCTACCGCCTGCCCAACCGCAAAGATCCCCCCTGCCTCCTGAGCAGCTCCATCGTTCTCAGCCCAGCGTCAACCGGGGCTCTCCCTTGCCCGCCGGCGGTGAGTTTGGCAAGCCCGCCGGCAAGGATTATGGCAAGCTGTATAAACATTAATGGCCAGAGCTCTCCAGTGCCCGCTCCTCGACTGCGCTCTCCAGAGCCCCTGCTGGTTCCGTCCAGCTCTCCAGAGCCCCTGCTGGTTCCGTCCAGCTCTCCTGAGCCCCTGCTGGTTCCGTCCAGCTCTCCAGAGCCCCTGCTGGTTCCGTCCAGCTCTCCGAGCCCCTGCTGGTTCCGTCCAGCTCTCCAGAGCCCCTGCTGGTTCCGTCCAGCTCTCCAGAGCCCCTGCTGGTTCCGTCCAGCTCTCCTGAGCCCCTGCTGGTTCCGTCCAGCTCTCCAGAGCCTGCTGGTTCCGTCCAGCTCTCCAGGCCTGCTTTCCGTCCAGCTCTCAAGAGCGCCCCCAAGAGACGGCTCCTTGCCAGTGCCGTCCAGTGGCTGCCCCACGCAAGTGCCGTCCAGTGGCTGCCCCACGCAAGTGCCGTCCAGTGGCTGCCCCACGCAAGTGCCGTCCAGTGGCTGCTCCACGCCAGAGCCCTCCAGTGGCTGCTCCACGCCAGAGCCCTCCAGTGGCTGCTCCACGCAAGTGCCGTCCAGTGGCTGCTCCACGCCAGAGCCCTCCAGTGGCTGCTCCACGCCAGAGCCCTCCAGTGGCTGCTCCACGCCAGAGCCCTCCAGTGGCTGCTCCACGCCAGAGCCCTCCAGTGGCTGCTCCACGCCAGTGCCC